>JASANA010001686.1:0-29599 GCA_030248095.1 Ptycholaimellus sp. GST1_10 | reverse complement strand
TCCTGGAGCCCTTTTGTCGTCCGGCCCAATCCCCTCATCCATCTTCCACAGCACAGCAGGAGCGAGTCTGAAGCAGAAACTTAACATATAACGATCGCTTGAAGGCCCCGCCCACGATGTAGCCGAGGACGATGAAGCAGAGACCGATGTTGGAGAAGGCCAGCTTCAAGATGAACTGACCCGCCCGCTTCCATCCGCTGATTTCCAGAGAGGTAGAGAGGCAGAAGAAAGGAAACGCAGAAGACGAAGGCCCCGCCCACGATGTAGCCGAGGACGATGAAGCAGAGACCGATGTTGGAGAAGGCAAGCTTCAAGATGAACTGACCCGCCCGCTTCCAGTCGGGGCCCCCGGGCCGCCGATTTCCAGAGAGGTAGAGAGGCAGAAGAAGGAAGAGAAACGCAGAAGACGAAGGCCCCGCCCACGATGTAGCCGAGGACGATGAAGCAGAGACCGATGTTGGAGAAGGCCAGCTTCAAGATGAACTGACCCGCCCGCTTCCATCCGCTGATTTCCAGAGAGGTAGAGAGGCAGAAGAAAGGAAACGCAGAAGACGAAGGCCCCGCCCACGATGTAGCCGAGGACGATGAAGCAGAGACCGATGTTGGAGAAGGCCAGCTTCAAGATGAACTGACCCGCCCGCTTCCATCCGCTGATTTCCAGAGAGGTAGAGAGGCAGAAGAAAGGAAATGCAGAAGACGAAGGCCCCGCCCACGATGTAGCCGAGGACGATGAAGCAGAGACCGATGTTGGAGAAGGCCAGCTTCAAGATGAACTGACCCGCCCGCATCCATCCGCTGATTTCCAGAGAGGTAGAGAGGCAGAAGAAGAGGAAACGCAGAAGACGAAGGCCCCGCCCACGATGTAGCCGAGGACGATGAAGCAGAGACCGATGTTGGAGAAGGCCAGCTTCAAGATGAACTGACCCGCCCGCTTCCATCCGCTGATTTCCAGAGAGGTAGAGAGGCAGAAGAAAGGAAATGCAGAAGACGAGTTAGGCCCCGCCCACGATGTAGCCGAGGACGATGAAGCAGAGACCGAATGTTGGGAGAAGGCCAGCTTCAAGATGAACTGACCCGCCCGCTTCCATCCGCTGATTTCCAGAGAGGTAGAGAGGCAGAAGAAAGGAAACGCAGAAGACGAAGGCCCCGCCCACGATGTAGCCGAGGACGATGAAGCAGAGACCGATGTTGGAGAAGGCCAGCTTCAAGATGAACTGACCCGCCCGCTTCCATCCGCTGATTTCCAGAGAGGTAGAGAGGCAGAAGAAAGGAAACGCAGAAGACGAAGGCCCCGCCCACGATGTAGCCGAGGACGATGAAGCAGAGACCGATGTTGGAGAAGGCCAGCTTCAAGATGAACTGACCCGCCCGCTTCCATCCGCTGATTTCCAGAGAGGTAGAGAGGCAGAAGAAAAGGAAACGCAGAAGACGAAGGCCCCGCCCACGATGTAGCCGAGGACGATGAAGCAGAGACCGATGTTGGAGAAGGCCAGCTTCAAGATGAACTGACCCGCCCGCTTCCATCCGCTGATTTCCAGGGGGGTTTGGTTTTTGGTGTTAGAGGTAGAGAGGCAGAAGAAAGGAAACGCAGAAGACGAAGGCCCCGCCCACGATGTAGCCGAGGACGATGAAGCAGAGACCGATGTTGGAGAAGGCCAGCTTCAAGATGAACTGACCCGCCCGCTTCCATCCGCTGATTTCCAGAGAGGTAGAGAGGCAGAAGAAAGGAAACGCAGAAGACGAAGGCCCCGCCCACGATGTAGCCGAGGACGATGAAGCAGAGACCGATGTTGGAGAAGGCCAGCTGCAAGATGAACTGACCCGCCCGCTTCCATCCCGCCTTCTTTTTCGGAGCCCCCTCCTGTTTTCTGCCTTTTTACCCCCACAATCTCCAACACCAGATTATGAATGACCTTTGGCGGGAGCACAGGCTTGGCGGGTTTGTGGACTGGGGAGTGGGGCGGAGAGTCCGCGCGCTCCTGGGACTGGCTCTTGGACAGGGCGCTGTTGCGACGCATGCTGGAATCTGTTTTGCCTGTCTGTGGAGAGAGGATTGAAGGTGGGGTGGTTGTTGGGCAATCTCGGAAGCCGCCAGCCTTGCATGGCAACAGACTCGTTAGCGGCCGCCCAATTGCTGCCCAGTTTGCCCTCTGCTTTCAATGCTCTTCTTCTCACGCCAATCTTTGCCTTCCTGACGCTCTTTTGTAAGGATTAGAGGAATAAAGGCGAAAGTAAATCACCATTTAGCGTTTTGAGGCATAGTCATAGTTGTAAACATTAGCCATTGCCTTCACAGCACTAATCACTAAGTCTGATATCACAGATCTGTCCAAAAAGCAGTAGCTGAAGTAGAGTATTTGCGGGACATGAAAAGAACTAGAAAGAGAGGGCATCAATCTGCTTGTGGGCGCTGAATAAGAGGAGATTTGGGCGGGGCTCGAGCGGAGAACTCGTGCCAAGAGCCGTCGTAAAGCCTGGGCGTAGTGAGGCCAATGGAGTGTGCCGCAGCCAGGACCCCGCAGGCGTGGATGCCCGTGTTGCAGTGCAGCACCACCTCCTTGCCTTCCCCTAGCACTGCAGCTCATTTCTTTGCACCATTCTTCCTATTTCATTGTGGTGGTAGGGCAGACGTCGTTGTAAATTGGCACCTGCCTACTGATGTCGGTATTGAAGTAGAACAGGATTTCAGCTTCTTTATTAGCAATTTATACCGTTTCAATCGACCATTTGTTCAGTTTTGTTTGTGCAATTCGTTTCATTGCTTAAAAGTCTCAGTTAAACAAATGAAATTGCTCAAATTGATAGGTTAGTAAAGATGGAAAGGCAGGGAATGCAAGGAAAAGAGGAACTGAGGAACCAGCAAGTTTCTGGCGCAGCTGTTCCGGTGGGAGAAGCCCAGCGCTGGCAGGCTCCAACAGGCTGTCTAGCGGGATGTTCACAGCGCCCTTCACGATGCCCTCCTTCTGGAAGACGTCGGGTTCGGCGCCGCTGAACCGATTCGCATTCCGAGTATCCACCACCAGCTTCTCACCCGACGCTATGTCTTCAATCCTTGCCTTCTTCCTCTCCTCTAATCTTTTCAATGGACGTCTCTGCTCACACCTTGCACCAGCTGCTCGTAGCTCCGCACGAGCTCCGGATTGAAACGGGCCGTCATGTTGCCTTTCGGCACCTAATTGCGAAGACTTGCGTGGGAACTGAGGGAGAAAATAGGCGATGGGAAACCTTGCTGACCTCCTCATAGCCCTCCTCTATGGGTCGATGTTCTCGAAGCCAGAGGAGCAGGCCGCCTCGTAGAATGCTCACCGCCTCATGGCCAAAGACCTGCAGTTTGCTCATAAAGCCATCTATGATAGAGAAATGAAAGCCAAAAAGGCACCCGAAAGAGGAACCAGAGCCGTGGCGCTGTCTCCAAGGAAGGTCGGGCACTGGAAGCGTCGTAGACGACCACGTGGCTGTCCTCGTTGACGCCCAGATTTCGGGCATAGCTGCAGTTGGCCACTTGCTGGGGTAAGAAGGGGAAAGGAAATGAGGGGGACAGTTGGAAGAGTTCTGGGTGGGGGAGCATGTTGCGATAGGGGCTCTTCGTGTCCCTGCAGGCCATGCCGTCGAAGCAGGCGGCCGAGCGAATGCGAACCAGGTCGAAGTCTCGACAGGTGCTCCAGGAGGAGTGCAGCACTCGAACCTGTAGCTGGCTTGGCTCTCTGAGACCTTCGCAGGCTTCATTTGAAACTGCGTTTTGTTGAAATTCTGCTCAAAAATCGCAAATTACCGAGAATTTTTAAAAAATTTTCAGATAAAAATAAATATAATAAGTTTTATGCATGCAAAGTAATTAAAATTTGGTGCAGCAGAATTTCTTTAAAAAAAGAAGACGGAGGAGAAAAACCGCATCATTGTTAAGATTGGTCTCCAGCCATTCGCCGGAAACAAAGGTGGGCGCAGTGCTTTGCAATCTTTTGCGGAAGTGAAGCAAGGCGAATGGTTTGAGGCGCATAATGCTGGTCTTGGAGATTATTTCCAATCGGTGTTTATTTGTTAGAGAACTGGAATAGGAAATAAAGGTGTCCGTTTTTCGCCAAAAACTTGCTTGAATGTTGAAGGTTTTTCCAGCGTATTTTTTAAAAACGGCGCATAGTTGAATGAAGCTGATCACCGCTCAAAGTTTGCGGAAATTGAAGATTCGGTTGCGAATCTTCGGGGGATTTAAAATGATTATGAATAGTGGCGGATATAGGATTTTGGTTTGGAAGGATTTTCACAATATGTATCTGAAAGGGTTAAATATTACCCCTTTTGGAAAGTTTCGTCACCCTCCCCCCCGAAATCCGTTCGGGGGGAACGTCCCCTCCCTCTAGAGTCTAGCCATGTGGTTTAAATATCCCAGACTAAGGATTGCAGCCTCAAAGTCTCGATAGACATGTGGCCTTACTTAGCTAAGCGTTCGTTTGTCCTCTGAAGCGGTCATGTCTCGGTTCTTCCAAGGCTCTTGGCTAGAAGGGAGGGCATAAAACAAGGCGAATCATGAAGGTGACTGGTCCAGCGTTCAATAGGCTGTGATCAATTAGGTTTATGATTGTTTTAAATTTTTTAAATTTAAATTTAAATTTTTTAAATTTATTACTAATGCTCATTAATTCTGTTTTGCTCCTATTGCTACCAACACTTTGTTCTGCATTGTGTCCTTTTCTCCATACTGCTTACTGAATCGAATTCCGTAAACAAATCAACATTCAACATGCATCAAGATGCATCAAGAGAAAAACGTATGTTAAAAACGTCATCTTGTTTGGGCAAAATTGTTTTCCTCTAAACCACCGGCTGCTAAAGAATTGATTTTAAACTTTTTGAGTTTGAAAGGTTGTGCACTTTTTTCACGTGATTTTGCTAAACTATGGTGTATTGTTTTGATGAGCGACATCATAGTGGATAATTGTCTGAACAATTATCAATCATATATGGCACACAAATTCCCAGCTAAAGCAGGCTGAATCACGCGGACGTCCAAAAAACAACTAAAAGGCACCTAAACTCCTGAAAATACGCATCTCAATGTTCACAGCAAAGCACAGCAGGCAGTAGAGTATTCAGCGACAGGTTCAATAACTATTTCCTCATTAAAATGAAGCGGAGAATGAATGTTGATGGCTGCAGAATGAATCAATCGACGAAAAGACTAGGCAGTGGGTCTCCCAGTTGCAGGTTGTTCAGAAGCTCGGACATCTCATCCACCTCCTCCGCCTTGGCCAAGCCTTCGCGGGCTTTCACATTGGCCAGCAGGGATTCCAGAAGCATCTGCTCCTCCTCCAGGCTTCGCTCTCCGCTCCCGCTTCGCAAGGCCAGCTCAAATCAACCAACTAATTACTTTCTCCCCTTTTTACAACTTTATCTTGCCGCCTAAGTCTACAAATTCATTTTTGAGGAATGAGCCACTAGTATTCGTAGTTTTCCTGGGAAAGAAGGCGTTTAGCCTAGCCTGAGCCTGAAAGCTTCTCCATCCAATAGGTAGATGAGAGTGGGGAACCTGGAGACGTGCGTGCTCTGCCTCAAGCTGTAGGGAGCGACGTGTGCGTTCCAGCTGGTGCTGTTTAGCGACCAGGCGTTGGGCTTCCTTGGCGATGACGAGCCAGTGGGCAAAGGCTGCCTCCCGCCGACCCTCGGACACGAGACCCGCCTTCGGGCAAGACAGCCCCGTCAGACGAGCCTCCGCTTTCCGCCCAGTCTGCAGCACCTTTTTTCCATGGCTGCTGCGACGGGAGCCTGCCACACATTTACTTCTGCTGCCAAACTGCCAGCGATGCTCAATGAGAGAGCCTCAGTTGGAGCTGAGGCTTGCAATTTGTGCTGCCTTTAAAGTTTAATTAGCATATGGATAATTTGAAAAGGGCGAAATGACGGCTTCAGAAGCAGAAGAGAGAACGTGAGCTATTTCTTGACGACGCACGGCCAGCTCGTCCAGAGCCCGCTGGATGGCCTGAGCCTCGCAGACTCGCTGACGCTGCGTCTCCGCGGCCAAACGCTCCGCAGCCCTTTGCACCCGTCGAATCTCTGCCTCTGTCACCTACAGCCCGCCCCATTTCCATCTAAGCATCAGCTTGCCGCCTGGCTGTAGGACTATCGTGAAGAAATGTTGGACAGATTCTCCCGAGCCATGAAACAGCAAAAACAACCCTAAGGAATTTGGTTTGGGGTTTGGACGATTTTTCTTGTTCCCTCCCACCTTCCATTGATCCATCTATAACCTCGCCGCCCAGTGAGTCCCGACTCTTGGCCAGGCTGGCCTTGCGTTTGGGCAGCACAGGCAGCTCCACCAACACCTCCTCTTCACTCGTCAGCGCCAGCTCATCCTCCACTGCAATCCCTGTCACTCTCTCATTGGGACGCAACTTCTAGCGATTGTTAGTGGAGGCGGAATAGGAGAGGCAAGTGAAGACAGCTAACGGGATGCCTTGGGCGGGGTTTTGGCGGCTGCCGTAGGACGAAGCACTTCGGGGCCCCCGCGGCGCTTCTTGAGGTACGCCTGGCGGCCTGTGATGTCTGGTTTGCTAGTTTGCACTCCCATGCCGCTCTAGTTACGGGGGTTGTGAATGGGAAGAAATAGGGCATAGACACACCGTGCAGGGCAGTTAGAAAAAGTGTGTTTGGAGTGAATGCGGGAACCGTGCTTAGTCTTTATGCGTGCTTCCTTAGCACTCTCGCAGGAGGGCGGCGCCAGGAGGATGGAGACACTGCTGGGCTCTGCTGCCTCTGGCGTCCTGTCAAATAAAACCCCTGCATTATTCACGCTGCACAGTTTTAAGAAAAGCACCTGCGATTTTATCAGTTCTTTGTTCGATTATTTCAAGCCATAATTTTCCGTTGCTATTTGCTGTTTCATTATCGCTAACTGTTTCATTTTCACGCATCCTTAGCATGTGTGCCGAAATGGAAAATGGTAAAAGTCTGTGCAGCTTAAATTCGCACCTCAATTGAGCCTCCTGTGGACGGCTGGGTGTCTGAAGACCGGCCAGGCTTGTAAGCTCCGGCTGCGCTGAAGCGGCTCGCTCCTCCTAACAATCCCCATCCAAATCTCCAAAATCAATCCCAGATGGCACTGGAGCTGCCAACCCTTTTGTTAGGCGAAGTGTCCGGGAGCAGACTGTCCCTAGGCGGTGCGGAATGTCGCTGGCTAGCCGGGGTGAAGAGCTCGGAGTCGGTCTTCTGCTTAGCCCTCTCCCGGGCCTCCTCCTTGGCGGCCACCACCTTCCGGAGCGTTGCCTCTCGAATGGCCGTCGGGTCCAGGACTGACGGGGTGCTGGCTGCAAGGTTCAAAGACTGCTTCAATGGATGAAGAGAGGAGGTGAGCTGGACTGGAGTAGGAGGACTCGTCCTCCTCGTCAAGGTCATCTAGGCTGTCGTCGCCGGTCTCGCCGGCCTCCTCCCGCTCGCGCCAGGAGCGGGCAAGCTGGGCAGCCTCGGCGTAGGAAAGATTGCTGGCCTTGCTGAGCTCCTCCCGCTGCCAGTCGCACAGCTCCTCCTCCTCCTGTCAGTTGGGGAGCATCGCTGAATTGTAGATGCCTTTTTACTGGGACTTAGGTAGACACCGCTGACAGGCCTTCATTCATGTCACTAAATTTGTGATTGTGTCAAGCTGAGCATCGATCCTAATTTCGTTGGGATTTAATTTACTGATGCGCAAATAGTTGTCAGAACAACTAGAGCTAAAGATATTACTAAGTGCCAATGCCAATGAAGCTTAGCCAATTGCGCTAAGGGAAGCTTGATTTAGGATTGAGCCATCCAAATGATTAGAAAAATGGTACATCGTCCGAGGTGCTGCCGGAGGAAGAGGAGTTTGGAGGATGATGGTCGGGCTCTGCCTCGTTCACATCCTCTTCGTCCGGTTCAATGGCGGCCGGGAGATGATTGCGTCGCTGAATTTCCTCCTCTGCCAGCTCCTCCTTTCCTCCCACAGAGCCTTCAATCACTCGTTTCAAGCTACAGCCAACCTGGGGAAAGAAAGAGGCAACCATTCCAAAGAATATAAAAATCGATAAATAAAAAAGAATAAAAAATAAAACAATGATAGACCTTTGGCGGGAGAGCAGTTGAGCTTGGCGGAGAAGCTGAACTCGAACTCCGCTCGCTCCGGCGTGTGGCTGGAGGCGGAGGAGCCTCGGCGAGAGGTCGGCGTCTCTCCAGGCTCTACAAAGGCCACCCCTCTAGTTTGCCGCTCAATTAGGCTGCCTCCACTCAGATCCTACCCCGCATGGCGCGAGCAAAGATGGAGCTGGTGTAGGGCGCGAACTCTTCGGACGGCGTGCGAGCCACTGCCAATCGAAGTCAAGAATGAATTGTGAAATCCATTTGAAAATCAGCAGGGAACCTGGCGCTTTGGCCTTGCCGCCGTTGACGAGCGAAGGCAGGCTGGAAATGGGCACGGAGGCTTTGCAACTGCCCGCCTGCAAAACAACCGCCGCCTCACCATCTGCACACACTTGGAATGAGTTCAGCAAAGCCCACTCTGCTCAGGCGAGCCGGAGAGCCTCTGGAGCTCGGGCTGCTGCCGATGCTGCCTGAAAGTGAGGGGTTGAAGGGGGAAGAGAGGAGGGCTAGGCGATGAGACCAGGGAGGGTGTTGGTGGAGTTGCGTCTGTGAAGGAGTCGGTCGGAGCGGCGTCGGAGCTGGGCGAACTTGTCAGCGTCGGGCAGACGCAGGTGCGGGAGGCACCAGAACTGCTGGCCCAGGCTTTCGCTGCGTTCGAAGCCGTAGCCGCCCAGTCTGCAGGACAATCACATTGTTGCATTTGGACTCTTTGACCGTTGGCAGAGAGGCTGTTCCAGACCTATCCAGCAGAGAAGGCTGTACTGCTCTTCATGGCCCAACATATTCATTCAGAAAGAGTTAAGAGGCAGTTTGCCAGAGGATTAAGAAGGGGTATTCCATTTCCCAAAAATCGAAGGTTCGAGTTGGGAATCGTGATTAGGCCATGATTTTGGCTTATTTAGTTGTGATCTCAGCACAAGAAACCCTGGCCCAAAATATGGCTTAGTTGCTGAGAAATGGATGTTTTTGTAACACCTACTTTTTTGACCTCTGGATGACCTAAAAATCGATTTTTGGCATATTTCAACGAACAATTTTTGACCAACCCCAGACTATTATATATCACTCGGACCGCAAAACTACAACAAATTTTGTGGTGCCAATGATTTGTTCCAAAAGCAAAATTTTTTCAATTGATTTTTCGAAAAATCGATTTTCGAATTTTTCAATTTTTGGCACAAAAAAACTTATTTCTCAAAAATGTTCTTGTGCCGCCGGCCGGGATCGAAACCATATAAAAATATAGTTTCTTGTGGTCATTTTGGCATACATCACTTGGTTGAGCGTTTTGTTAGAGTCGGAAAATTTTTTGATTGAAAATTTTCACTTCAAGTTTTGCCCTATGTTATAACATAGGCTAATAATGGCCAAAAAAATTTTGTTCTCAAAATTCAATTTTTTTGACATGAAATGTTCCACTGGGACCCCGTCCATCCTGCTGCATCATTTGTTTCCCCACAATTAGTCTCAATCTGCTCAAAATTAAATGCCCATTTTTCTATGCTTAAACATTGCCTATGCTATAACATAGGAAAATGCGCATATCAGTTTGAGCAGACTGGAACTAATTGTGGGGAAACAAATGATGCAGCAGGATGGACGGGGTCCCAGTGGAACATTTCATGTCAAAAAAATTGAATTTTGAGAACAAAATTTTTTTGGCCATTATTAGCCTATGTTATAACATAGGGCAAAACTTGAAGTGAAAATTTTCAATCGAAAAATTTTCCGACTCTAACAAAACGCTCAACCAAGTGTTGTATGCCAAAATGACCACAAGAAACTATATTTTTATATGGTTTCAATCCCGGCCGGCGGCACAAGAACATTTTTGAGAAATAAGTTTTTTTGTGCCAAAAATTGAAAAATTCGAAAATCGATTTTTCGAAAAATCAATTGAAAAAATTTTGCTTTTGGAACAAATCATTGGCACCACAAAATTTGTTGTAGTTTTGCGGTCCGAGTGATATATAATAGTCTGGGGTTGGTCAAAAATTGTTCGTTGAAATATGCCAAAAATCGATTTTTAGGTCATCCAGAGGTCAAAAAAGTAGGTGTTACAAAAACATCCATTTCTCAGCAACTAAGCCATATTTTGGGCCAGGGTTTCTTGTGCTGAGATCACAACTAAATAAGCCAAAATCATGGCCTAATCACGATTCCCAACTCGAACCTTCGATTTTTGGGAAATGGAATACCCCTCCTATAAGGCCTCTCAATCCTCTCGCAAACTGCCTCTTAAATTCTAAAAAGACAAGTGGAGGGCAAGCCATTTCGAAGTTCACATTTCTTTGCAACCACTTGTCTTTTTTTAATTTAACCCTTCTGGATGGATAAGTTGGAGCATAAAGTGAGGGGCTGCAGACGCTGCTGGGTGGCTCTGGAATGGAGCCTAAAAGCTAACCGGAGAGGAGCCTGGCAGTAGGCGCACTTGAAGCACTGCTTGTGCAGCGTGAAGCCCTCTGCCGTCAGCTTCTCGGCCAGGTACACCTTGGATTAGAGCGGCATTCGAACTAATGGAGGGGAGGCAGAGGAGGTTGATATGACAAAACCTGTCCCTCGCACACAAAACAGCGGCTCTGCCGCCCGCCGCCGCCCAGATTCGGCAGCGTCGCGGGCTTCACTGGCGGAGGCTTTTCTGCAATTTCTCTACAACTGAATAAATTTTTGACAAAACTTGAATCGGTTGAAATTTTTGAATCGGACAAAACTATTCCACCTAAATGGGGTGTTGCAACTTTGAAAGGCTGACCTATGATGGTGGGTGTGAGCGGGGAGCGGGGTTTCTTGGGCGGCGGCGGGGGCGGGCGGGGTTTGTCGGGCGAGCTGGCGAGGCAGGGGTTGAGTTGGCCTTTGAGGCTGGCGATGGGGAGGCGGCCGCGTTTGTTGGGCAGGCGAAGCTTGGCGTCCAGCTCAGCCATCTTCGTCTCCAGTGCCGCGAAGGGCAACTGGGCGGAGGAGCTGGCCTTGAAGCCTTCCTTTGCCTTCTCCTGCAAGCGTCAAGCTTTGCTGGTTGAGCTCAGGGGAGTAGAAGGGCGAAGGGAGGTGAGAAGAAATGAAGGGGGATAAAAGGGTACTTTGAGGTCGGCGGTGGTGGCGGCGATCATCAGCGAGTCCTGTCGACTGTAGGGCTTGATGTAGTCGGTCTTTCGGTAGAGGAGGCTGCCCATGGAGGTCTCCTCCAGCTTCTTCTCCATTTCCTGGATCTCTTGGGCATCCAGCTTGCGGGGCTTGAGGGCGGGCTTCTTGCGGCGCTTCTCCAAGGCCGCTACGCGCTCCGGCAACTGGCCCAGCAGCAGCTTCTCCACACTCGCCAGCCGACTCGGCTCCAGCTTCTCCACCAGACCTGCCTGAACACCCCAGCATTCTTTCAATCTCCAGACAGAAAAGACAGTTTATTTCTGGAGCAATCATTTAGACAGAAGCGCTTGCGTTTTTCAGGGCAAGCAAGCTGCATGTGTCTGAATGCTAGAATTACTGGACTGTCTCAAAAGCTTTTCAACAAGGATGCCTTTTAAAGTTGCCTCTATCACTGCCGATATCGCTATATAATCCGCATGCTCCAAAGCGCATACGATGGGAAACTTGAAAATGCATCCTTGCTCATTAGGAAGAATTGATGAACCCTGTTGTCAGGTCCGACGTTCCAGGGCTTGCGACTTCGGTCCTCTTCGAAAAGGGCGGCTCTGATGTCGGCAATGCGGCCAGCGTGTCTGCGCTTCGTCTCCTCCTGCTCCCAGTCCCGTAGCCATTGGCGGATCTCCTCCTCCTCCCCGTCGCTCAGCGCTGACTCCAGTCCGCTCAACTCCGCCTCTGACCCCGGGCCCAGCTCAAGCTCCGCCTGGTAAATTTTCTAGGTTTTTGAAGTTTTTTTACGCTAAACTTATTCTTTTTTGCGCAGTCATCACTGTCATGAATCGTTCAAAATTTAAAAAAACATAACAAAAATTAAAAATTATATGCCATTTAAATTTTTAGCGATCAATTTGTTTATTGTTTTTATTCGTTGTCCTTTTTTCTTCTCGAAATCACATGATTCACTGCTTTTTGACTTTTCAAAAAACCTGAGTAAAAGATGTTGCAGAATTTGAAATTTGATGAATGCGGAAAGGTGAGGAACCTTTCGATTGCTCTCCAGCAGAGCTCGGGAGGGTTTGGTGGTTCGCTGAGGCCTCGGCTTCGGCACTGGCGGCTCTGGACTGGGGCTGGGCGATGCGGGCTTGGCCGAACGCGATAGCTCCAGTAGTCGCAGTCGCTCCGCCACAACCTCCCGCAGCTTCGCTCGCAGCTCACTCAGCAGCTCCACCATCCCTTCCCGGTCCACCTCCCACTCCTGAGTCCCCCAACATCCCTTCTTCACTGGCAGGCAGAGAGAGAAAGGTGGTGAATGCCTCAGGAAGGGGAGTGTGAGGAGCCAGGCTGGTGTCAGGCTCCAGGCCGAGAGCTGCGGCGATGCTGGGCGGGGGGAGGAGGCCGAACTCGGAGTGCAGCAGGCGGAAGCCCAGACGAAGGTTCTCCGAGGCTGGTGCTGAGTTCACGCGGCGCAGGTCCACAGCCTCCGGTTTCAGCCTGCAACAGAGGGGACAGCTGAGGCTGAGAAGAACTTTACTGGGTTGATGAAAAGGTAGGAAAAGAGTTGAGGTGCGAATAGACTGTTGGGAAAGGGTGCGACGTCGGAATGGAAAGAAGCAAGGATTTGAGTTTATTGGGGTTGTTTGGAGCAAGCGATGTTAGAGGAAGAGAGAGGTCTACCGATGCAGCATGGCGCAGAGGAGTACGCCGTCGGCCCAGGCGATGTCAAGATTGAAGACACGCAGGTTGTAAGGCTGGACAAGGTTCTGGGCGTAGGTGATGAGGGCCTGTCGTTTGAGGTAGGGACTCCGATCCTCCACTGCACCTCCAATCTCAACCTCTTTACCTCCTTTCCACTTTCAGTTGAAGCTGAAATACAATAAGGCTCCGGCAGATCCCCGGTGCGACGCTTGGCTGGACTTGGCCCGGCACTGCACAGAGCCTCATGTGAGGCCATGCCTCAAGGTTTTGCTGGCTCTCTTAGGGAATAGGGAGAGGGTGGGGTTGAGAGGGCTTGCCGGCAGGATCGTCGGTGTCGTAGAGGTCGAGGACCTGGTGTGGTTGGATGGAGACCTCGGGGGAGACGGGGTAGCGAGTGCGCGGGTCGATCGTGTACTTGGCAAAGGCGGGGGCCAGAGAGCGCGGCGTCGTCTGCGCGAGGCGGCGGTAGAAGAACTCACGCTCCGCAATCACCTGCGGCCCCTTCCATCAGTCTTAGTTTGCCGCTGAGGGGTTGACGATGGATGGGTGTGGGTGGTGATGGTTTGAGGATGGAAGAGAGGTGAGGGGCTAAGGAGGGAACCTCGAGAGGGCTCATCTTGCCCAGGGCGTAGGAGCGGAGGAACCAAGCTGTGTCCAACACTGACAGGAAGCCACGGGCGCAACCGCTCCCAGTGGGCCAGAAGGGCTGCAGAAAGAATGAGCCGATTGAAGGTGGATGACGGGGAATGAAGGTGAAGGCTGAGAGGTTGAGGTGAGGCGTTGAAAGCTTAAGAGGTAGAGAGGTTGGGAGGTTAATGCTAAGGGAAAGGAACCTACCTCATGAAGGCTGTCTCCCACAATGGAGAGGAGCAATCGTTGCCCTCGACGCTCCAAAATGCGACAGGCATTCTCAGCCGAGAATAGGCTGGTGAAGTCGAACATGGCCACATCCGGGAGGCCGAAGCCGTTCACGGCAAACTCCAGGTTCGGCAACTTCTGCAGCTTACCTACTTCCCCTTCCTCCTAGAGTAGGTGCGCTAGAGAGATACCCTCTTGGTGGCAAAGTCCGCCGCCTCCCTGGCATAGTTGAGCAGGGCAGTGTTGTCCACGTTGGACTGGTCCAGCAGGGCTGCTGCATCCTCGAAGTCCTTCACGATCACTCCTTCAAGCAGCCCATTGCCTCTGTTCATCTATGCCAGTGGAGCAAAAGCGTACCCTTCTCCAGCAAGGAGGCCTTCTTGGCGCACATGACAAAGTAGTGCGTCTCGTCCTTGTAGTAGACGATGTTCTCCAAGTCAATGCCCGTCTCCTCCCTCATGTCCTGCAAGATATTGCCCACAAATCAACCTAGGCTCATGATGAGAGCAGCAAAGGAGGGAACATTGAAGAACTGTTGGTTGAAGATGAAAGCGACGCCGGAGATCTCTGGGACGCGCTCCTCGGCCTGGCTGCGGCGGTTCTTGAAGTTTGCGGTGATGCCGATGGCCAGCTTCCCGCGCAGCTCCCGACGACTGAATCCGGGTACGGTGTTCCGCTTCCCGTCCGCCCCGATCAGCACGTTGAACTCGTAGTCTTCCAGGAAGTGATGGGCTGGCTCCAGGAGAGCGCGCCAGCCTGCAACGAAATGCTGGTGAATTCGCCGACGTGGTTTTTAAGGAAATTTTAAATTTTGAAATATTTATGTCATTTTTGGCAACTAGATAGGATCTTTACATTGAGTCTCCATCTTCAACCTGGAATTGATTCCAATTCCTAGGAGTTAGTAGGTAGCTTTTTTTTAGCGAGGAAGCAGGCTAAAAGGAAGAATGTTTATGCTAAACTGTACGGCTGGAACACAATGCTGGTTATTCTACATATTGCCTAGCCTAACAGAATGGCAACTTGCTCAGATAATGAATGCAGAAAGACAGAAATTAAGAAAGCATACCCATGTATTGGCCGTCGCGTGGGTCCGGTCCCGGCTGAACTATCTGGGAGAAGCCCAGGCCTTCGTGCACCTCCACGCCCAGCACTAGCGCCGCCTAAACTTGGCCTAGTTGCTTGGATTCAAATGAAGCAGTGGATGGGGAAGCCTTGAGCAGGATGCACTGTAGCTGGCGGATGGAGATGTGGTCGATGGAGCCGGCGCAGAACTTGGGGTAGAAGAGCTTGGCGCCCAAGTTCTTCAGGTCCGTGATCACGAAGGGCCAGATGTGTAGCACGTTGTTCCTGGCCCACCATCAGTCTGTGTTCAGAGGGAGAGAGGGAGGAGGAGTGAACCGAGTGAAGCGATCCCGTTTCTCCACCACCACCACCTTGGCGCCGAGCAGGGCGCATTCGATGGCCGCCCGCAGACCGCAAGGACCTGCTCCGATGATCAGAACCTGTACTTTTTTTGGTATTTTCAATGTTTCCCTTCACGGCCCTTGCAAATGCATGCATTTTTAAAATGTTAATATTCGTAATTAGAACTGCTTTTTTTTTATTATTTATGCAATTTTGTCAGTCTTGTTTTGAGAACTGATAAGAGATTGAGCTGAAAGTGGGTTTTTGCTGGTGCGAATTTGTGCATTTCGCTGGCAAAACTTATCATGTTTGTTTGTGATGCAAGGTTTGCAGACGACTGTCAGCAGAATTGAGCGAGGAGGTTTGTGAAAAAGGGTACCTTGTATTTGCTGCCAACGCGCTGGCGTTTGTACTCCTTGTGGGCAGCTCGCTTGTCCAGCAGGGACCAGAGCTTGGCCGCCTTCCAGTAGCTCACACTCTCTTTCAACCTTCAATCTTCCACCTTCTCTCAATGCCTCACCCCCATAAGCGCCGCCAAAACCTCCGAAGAAACCTAAAAACCCTAATTCTTAAACCAATCCGCATTTCCACAGTTTTCCTGAACTCTTTTCCAGTCTTTATCGTCGAGCCCACACGATGTCACAAATTATCACAATTTTTAATGCTCCATCTAATCGAGCGATGTGAGAAATCTATGTTTGGGGTCGTCCTAGGAAGTAAGTAAGAACCTAGTGAAGAACTGGCTATGGTCCATGGGATCTAGAGCCAGGCAGTTGCAGAGGTCGCGAAAGGCGGCGAGGATGCCTTTGAACGTGGACGCCGCCACATACTGGTCGAACAGCGTCGTTGGACAGCTGCTCATCACCAACCTCTTCCGCCCTATTCTCCGCCTTGCATCATCTCAATCACTTTCATGCTTCTTTGCCTCCCAGAGTGGGAAGGAAGGGCAGTGTTTGTTTTGAATGCTACTAGACTGCGTCAGCCTTGCGCAAATATTAAAAACTGGCCATGAAGCACTAAGTGCATTTGAAATGCACATGGTCACAGCAAATGATATTCAGCCAAAAAAAGATAAATCGCGACTGTAGTCAAATGCCAGAAAAAGGCGCCTAACTGCTGCGCAATTGCCAGAGCGCGCATCCTGCAACAATTTAGGGAGGGGATTAAAAAGTGTGATTGGGGATGGGGGGACCGGCTGTGGAAATGTGGGTGAATGGGCGGGTAAGTGTTGGGGCTGGGATGTGCCTTGGAGGGAGGGAGGTTGAGGAGAAGTGTGTCTGACGAAGTGGACACCTCCAGATCGCCAGGCCACATACACACCAGCACCCCTCAGGAGAGGAGGCTCTCTTCAATGCCCCCCGCCTCAGGAGGACCCCAACCGCCTTCCGCAAAGAGGGACAGCCTTTTTGCCCAGGCATACACACACAGACACCTTCTACCTCCACACCACATTCACACCACTCACGTCTCCCATCCTTTTCACTGACCACCCGCCTTGAAAGCTGACCATACAGACATCTTTTTTCTCGCCTGTCCCAACAAGTGGTCGGACAAAAAAGATATGAGGAAGAGAGGAGTTCATGCTGGGTTTCGGGCAGGGGGGCTGGTGGAGCAGAGTTCCGGACTGGATGGCAGGAAGTGGGGAGGCGTTTAGGAGCAGCGAGGTTATAAAGTGACAGAGGAAGGGACACTGGCAGTCAAGGCCAGGGGTGGGGGAGAGGCGATTCCCTAGAGTGGACAGGGTGCCCTCCTTCTACCAGTGCCCTCTCATGACCCCTGCCGCATTCCCAGTGTCCCTCTGGGGAGGTGAGAGGATGGTGTGGAAGTGGTGCAATGAAAGCGGGGAGCCCCGCGCCAACTGGTCAATAAACGCCGGGGCTCTCTTTTGCGGCGCTTCTTCGCGTCAATTGATTGATGGGCGTCCCTTTTCTGTGCCGGTCGCGCACTCAGCAGCCCTGCATGCTGCTTGGCCAAAAAGAGTCCCCCACAAGGCATAAAGACGGCTAAAAGGGGAGGCATAAAGGGGCTGGAGTAGGAGAGGTGTGGAGTGAGAGTAGAGCATGAGCAGAGGAGAGGAGAGGGCAGGAGGGAGATTTTAGTCAGCGGGGGCCTTCAGTGCCCGGTAGAGCGGGCAATGAGGGGGTCTTTTTGCGCGCGGCCAAGCCTAGCCTGCGCATTCCGCCTGCGCCTACTTGTAGTCTGTCGCTGGACTGGCTATTAGTTCTCGGCATTTTAGTAATTTCCACATTAATCTTGCCTTTCTTTGGAGCAAAGCGATGACAGTAAAAATGACCAAAAAAATCAGGGTGACTATTTCTAAATGAATTTATTAAACAGAATCAAATGTCCAGCTGCAATCCCGCAAAAAATGGCAGAGAAATTCGCGAAAAGCTGGGGAAACTGGGATAGGGGGTGTGAGTGGGGAGGAAAAGGTACAAGTGGTGCGTGGGCTGGGTAGGAAGGAGGGACTAGCAGGGGGCCAGAAGGGCGCCTGTAGGTTGGAGGAGGCAGGAGGGTAGAGGCCTGTTGAAAGCCTTTCCCTCCCCCACCTACTGGCGCCTCTGCTCATTGTCTGAAGCTTCTCCTCGGCCCGCCCTCAAAAACTGCGCCCATACCCAGTACCGTAGCCTCTGCACTTGCAGATCGAAGATTGTGCTGGGATGCCGTCTTGGCCGCAATAATAACTTTTACTCCATCAAACTGTTGTATTTTTGCGCGGCCGAAGGCCGCCTGCCGCGGAGGGTAGGGCAGCCAGAGCTCCGGAGGCCGTAGGGCATGGGTGCGGAGGCCCCGGAGCGTAGCCTGGCATGCGAAGCATGCTAGGTGAAGCATAGGGGCCGTAGCACCCGTGCCCGGAGGCCGGAGGAGCTCTGGCGCCCTGCCCGAAGCGGCGGGCGGCCAAGGCCAGCTTAAGCAGTTACCCCATTTTTGTGTCCGTCTGTCCGCATATATATATATATATGTCTGTCCGGGGCCCGTACTCCGCGGTTTTTCAACGAAATTGGCTGATTTTTTGCATGAAAGTCCGTTTGGGTGGTATCTCCAGGCCATTTTTTGGGATTGACGTAATTTTTTGATTTTCGGCCAAAACTCAATTTTTTGATGTTTCAAAATACGAAAATTCATAAATCACTGGTTTTTCAATGATAATGGCTGAATTTTGGCAGGTACGTTCGTATAAGTAATATCTTGAAGCTGGCAAGAGGAAATTTCGAAATATATATTATTTATTGATTTATAGTCAAAAACCCAAAATCATGATGTTTCAAACATTTGAACATGCATAGGTCCACGGTTTTTTAATGAAATTAGCTGATTTTTGGTATGCACGTCCGTGATAGTAACATCTTGAAGCTGGCAAAAGGAATTTTTGAAATAATTAGTATTTCCTGATTTATGGTCAAAAACCCAAAATCTTGATGTTTCAAAAATCGGAACATGCATAATTCATGGTTTTTCACTGAAATCTGTTGAATTATGGCATGCATTTTCATCTAGGTGGTGTCTTGAGGTGAGGCCGCGCATCTTGGCAACCGCCGAGAATACCTTGTTTTGTGAAACAAATCAGTAACAATTACCATAACCAAAGTGATTGTAAAATTCTTATCTCCCGGAAAAACTTGCCAAAATTTGCAATTGTTATTCTCACTTCATTTTCGATAGCTTTTTTTTAATAAATGTTAAATTTACATAAATAATTATCCCTGCCTTCCCTTCGGTACCCGTCCTTTGCTTCTGTAACCGTTCTTTCCGCCGTACCCGATCTTCACTTGACTGAATCGGGTTCTTGCACAGTCTAATATGAATTGAAATGCATTCTAACGGGGTTAACAAGTTCAGGAACTTTCTCATAGGGTTAAGCTTTGACTTTGGCTGGTGACCAGGATCCCCCCCCAACGGTTTTACCGGCCAACCAAGCCAGTTTTGGACCAACCAAGAGTTTTGCCCCCCCCCCCAAGAGTTTTGCCCCCCCCCAATTTGCCTTGTATTCTAAAGGTTACCTACTATGCAATGGGTATGACTAAGCGCAAGATGCAAATCGGAATAGTAGAGTGACTTGGTGACCACTATCCCCCCCCAAATGCCACTTGGTGGGGGGATACTGGTCATCAATCAAGGGATTTTGGCATTTGGGGGGGGGGGGGTAGAACCTTTGGGGGGGGGGGGGGAGGATCCTAGTCATCAGCATTGAATTTTGCCCAATATTATTTATTTCACAGCATTTTTCCTAGTTCCTATTTATTTATTTATGTAGTTGCTATTCCTGAGTTTTACAGCCTTTGTGTTTCATGACGAAAATTGTGGATCCTCATGAAGAAAAGATTGTAGATACTAAATGCGGTCTTTGAAGTTTGCCATTGCGCTACTTTTGTCAGTTTTTGCTTCACCATATCTCGGCTTGCGATAAAATTATTGGCGTTTATAAAACAAATTGTTTTTCTGGCCCCGATTTCTAGCCGATTCAATGCTAAGTTTACTTCCAACACAGCTACGGCACATCAAATGATCAGCCCTTTTGAGCTATCTTTCCCTTCGCAGCCTCCTTAACTGGCTTCTTATTTGGTGATGGCTTAAGGACTCGCTCTGGCTTGGTCTTGGTGCTGAGCTTAGCTGCCTTGCAGAGCTTCCGCTCATTTTGCACCAGCTGGGCGAAGAGCTGGCGGGCGGCCGGGTAGCTGGCGTTCACCGAGCTCAGCGTCGGCGGACATTCCAGCTCTCCCGACTCTCGAGCTACAACTCAACATCTCTACCTTCACTCCATTTTCACACCAATGCCCAACTTGGCAAGAACGCTAAAGACTCAGCTGCCTTGGCTTATGTCTCAGCTTGAAAAGGAAACCTAACAACATCTTTGAGGCTCAAAATATTTTTGCTCTATAGCAATTACCAATCGAGTCTCAAATGAATCTGAAATTTAGTAGGTGCCGAAAACTGAGACTTGGTCTTTTTATCCATGTTCAAGCTAAACAAGAGCTATTTATAAGTTTACCTAGTTGGTTTCCTGCCGGAGCTGGCTGAATTTCTGAAATTATTGTGTTCAAGTCAAAAATCAATTATGACGAATCTTCGTGCATGGAAAAATAAATATTGGAAAAGCTTGAATGGTGCCATAAATCAAACAACCACTGATATGCAACAAAAATAACGGTTTCAGTGAAAACACGGCTAAATGTATCGTGTCCAGCAGTTTCATCAACAAATTTAGTTTTAGAACCAATTTTAAAATTGTCCATTTTATTTGTAAACGTTAACTGACCAGTGCCATTTTTGGAGCAATTTTGTTGAGCCAGTCTGAAGATGACTTCTGGCTCCTCGCCACAAACGATGCCCAACAGCTGGTCTCTAGGACAGGTGATATTTTGAAACGTTATGGCGCAATTGCTCAGGTAACTCTTCCCGCTCGCGCATCTAAAACTCTCGGCTTTCATTCGCAAATTCAAATTACTAACAAACTAAATTTTTTGGTTCAATAAGAATCGCTGAGCATAAATCATGGCGTACATTACTGAACCAGTTTAAGCTATATTTAGCAATTATTATTTGAAGTTAATTACTCTGTCAGTAGCAACTGACACAAATCAATTGGTAACCTTATGCGTTTCACCATGACGGGTACATCTTTCTCGCCTTTTGGAAGCAGCATTCCATTGGGCAGGACTTCCTTCAGGCCTTTTCTGCAATATCTTGCTTTGCTCAATTTCAATGAGCAGTTTTTATACCTTCAAAAGCTTCGGTTCAGGATGCGTCCACAACTAAATTTCAAAATTATCGGAAAACTTTAGAAATAAGAAGCCGCAACGTTCATTAATTTTAGATGGTAGGGAAAAAGAAATGATGCGTACTTGAAGCCGAGATGGCGACAGATGGCTTCACCCTCAATGGCTCTAGCAGAACCGTTCCCATTGCAGACGAAAGCCCAGCCACCTGGCTCTGAGAGTCGTGCCTGCAATCTCAGAGATCCTGTGTTCCGATTCAATTTTTGGGAAGGTGAATTTTTCAAGTACAAATTTAGACAGCGCCATGAGTAAACGTTTTAATTTCATATTACGGAAATTGAGCAAATAGTACCATATTTTAAATGTCCTTGTTGCCGTATTAAAGTTACCTTGTTGATTATCTTAACGTTCTACCAAGAAATCCGATACGTTAGCTTTCTTCTTTTTT
The DNA here is from genome assembly GCA_030248095.1 of Ptycholaimellus sp. GST1_10. Taxonomy (NCBI): domain Eukaryota; kingdom Metazoa; phylum Nematoda; class Chromadorea; order Chromadorida; family Chromadoridae; genus Ptycholaimellus; species Ptycholaimellus sp. GST1_10. Next base: position 8,311 of record JASANA010001686.1, on the reverse strand, counting down.
GATCTGGGTACAAAAGGTCATCTGATAGAAATTTCTACCATTCCAAACTTATTATAAAACTTAATCGACAGATACCTGGACTAGTCCGATGAACTTGGAGCGGGATCCAGAACCATCCCATTTCACCAGTTTCGCTCCTTCTATGTGCACCTGACTAGTTGCTCCAGATTCAACTGGAAATACACCCAGCTATTGTTCAACTTATTCTGCTTTGTGACGTTCTAATTTTCACAAAAGTTAGATGGAAACAATTTTGACCTTGAGGGGGTTAGACGAGATAGCTTAAAGAAGCAATCGACTACCTTGGATCACTCCAAGCATAAGCATCAGAATGAACCACATGACCACAGTAAATTTTCGAATTCGGGCGGATAAGAGCAAATGAATAAAGCGTTTTTGAGCCGCAAAAGTGGCTGGATTATAGCGCAAGGTGTTTGTCTGAGTGAGTTGCTATTAAATCAAACGCAATGCTTACTTTTTGGTAGAGAAAGTGTATAGAGGCATTCATGGATGCTATTTTGATCAATCCTTTTATATTGGCGCTATACTGAAACCAGAGCAGTGACTTAAGTCTTTTTTGACCAATTGCTGTCAATAGGCATTTCCCAAGCAAAACAAGCATCGCCTGTTCACCATTTAGTTAATGAACTAATTAAGTTGATGAAGAGCCGTTCTCTTCTCTATCAGGGGGTATTTTATCCAGTGACAATGTGCATGACATCGATCACGAGAAAACATTCATTCAGATAAGCGTGACCTAGTCACCAAGGCCAACGGAACAACAGCCCTTGAAGCCCAACATCCCATTAAGCACCCCCTCAGCTGCAAGAGCACAAAACTAGTTGGCAAAAATTGGCATGTCTTTGCGTCCACGCGCTCATACCACAGGCTCTGTCCAGCCGTCGCGATCGCTGCACCGTTGGCCGGTTCAAGGCTCTCCTATGAAGCAGGGTTCACCAATTTCTCCTGGCCCTTTTTCCCTCACACTATGCTCCTTTTATAGGCACTATACAATGATAACCACCATCATTTATTGTCATCATTATTATTAAAATTTGTTTGTCTGTTTAAAATTGGTCAGATTTGTGTGCAAATTTTGACCAATTTTATCAGTTTCATTTGGAACATACAGGGCCCTATGGTAAAAACCCTAATTTTTGAATTTCTGCTTTAGATGTATGCAGATGGTCTTAAGGAAGTTTTTAAAGCAAAAAATAATAGTAGATGATTTGAAAATTACAAAAATCACTCAAAATTGGCACGGTTTGATGCAAAAACTTTTTCAATGGGTGGGAACAAACAGCAAAGCACTGAGAAAGCTTTGCATGACCAGGGCGTCCCAATTCCAGAGCAGGACCTCTTTCAGCTCATTGATGTTGCAGTGCGGTTTGAAGCAGGCTCGGAATTCCAGGGTGTTTCAGCTCGTTGGTGTGGCGTTGGGAGAAGCATAATGTCAAATGTGAAGCCAAATGAGGAAAATGTGGTGGCCTTATCAGAAATAGCGATGATCTGGTCATGCAGAGCCTCCTTATTTCTGTTCAGATTGTTCCCACCCATTGGAATAAATGTATTGCATTAACCGTATTGCGTATTGCCAATTTGAGAGATTTTTATACTTTCAAATCATCTACTATTATTTTATGCCTTAAAACCAACCTTACAACCATCTATTTACATCCAAATTAAAAATTCAACAAGGTATTCTCGGCTGTTGCCAAGATGCGCGGCCTTTGTTCCAGATAATAAGCTAAGCAATTCCTTTTAACTGCTTTAAGATACTGCCGCAGCAAACGTATCTGCCAAATCTAAGCTGAGTTTATTGAAAAACCAGTAATTTATGGATGTTCGAATTTTTGAAACATCAAGATTTTAGGTTTTTGACTATAAATCAAGAAATAATAAATATTTCGGAAATTCGGAAATCAACTTCAATATATAACCATTAAAGACGTACACGCCAAAATTCAACTGATTTCATTGAAAACCCATCAATTTATGGCTGTTCAAATTTTTGAAACATCAAGAATTTAGGTTTTTGGCCATAAACTGAGAAATAACAAATATTTCGGAAATTCCTTTTGCCAGCTTCAAGGTAGCACCTCGACGGACGTACCTGCCAAAAATCAGCCAATTTCGTTGAAAAACCAGGGATTTATAAATTTTCGTACTTTGAAACATCAAAAAATTGAGTTTTTGGCAAAAATCGAAAAATTACGTCAAGCCCAAAAAATGGCCTGGAGATATCACCCAGGCGGACTTTCATGCAAAAAATCAGCCAATTTCGTTGAAAAACCAGTAATTTATGAATTTTCGTACTTTGAAACATAAAAAATTTGGCTTTTGGGCGAAAAACGCAAAATTACGTCAAGCGCAAAAAATGGTCCCGAGCCACCACCCAGACGGACCTTCATGCAAAAAATCAGCCAATTTGGTTGAAAAACCGCGGAGTACGAGCGCGACAGGGACACATATATATATATATATATGCGGAAAGACGGACGCAAAAATGGGGTAACTGCTTAAGCTGGCCTTGGCCGCCCGCCGCTTCGGGCAGGGCGCCAGAGCTCCTCCGGCCTCCGGGCACGGGTGCTACGGCCCCTACGCTTCGCCTAGCATGCTTCGCATGCTAGGCTACGCTCCGGGGCCTTCGCACCCATGCCCTACGGCCTCCGGAGCTCTGACTGCCCTGCCCTCCGCGGCAGGCGGCCTTCGGCCGCGCAAAAATTAGGGTTTTTTACCATAGGGCTCTGTAGATACCTGCAGCCTGCAGCTTGCATAAATCAAAAAAAGTCAAACATGGTCGTTTTTGGACCTTTCAGCAGGACTGGTGGGAGATCTACGGCTCCCCCCGGGGGGGGGGAGCTGGGGGGGTCCCCCCGGGGGAGTGAGTTCGCACCCCCCGGGGGGGAGCGAGTTCACACCCCCCGGGGGGGGGGGAGCGAGTTCACAACCCCCGGGGGGGGAGCGAGTTCGCTCCCTCCTGGGGGTGGGTCTTTTTCCAGCCCCATAACACCCCCTTGCGAATTTTTGCCACCTGGAATAACAATAAACAACCCCTAAAATCACAAAATATCCTTGGTATGTTTCTGAAGCAGCTTGCCACTGACTTTTCATGTCCCCCATAGCCCATCATTTTTCTGTTTTTTGGGTCACGATTTCATTTTATGGTCAAATTATGGTCATGGTTTGGGGCTTGAAATCATGACATAAGACAACAATTTTACCTTTATGACAGTGATGGCTGAATATTTGGCAGTCAATCATATTTTCAAAATCCGTAATAGGGTTGGTCTATGGCTAAGATGGGACCGTGCTCCCGCTCCGCTCGCACAGCCCCAATATAGCCCAATTGAACTCTTGATAGCACTAGTAGCGGGTCACTTCCCCCCTCTAAATTTTACCCACTCCCCCCTCAAGGAAATTACCCCCACTCCCTCAAGTTTCTACCCCCACCCTCAAGTTTCTACCCTCCCCTCATGGAAGCGTCAAAATCAGTGGTCAGTATGGCAGCAGTTTAATCAATCTTGTTTCATGACATCACTTATCCCCCCTCATAATATTCGGCTCCAAGTATCCCCCCTCATGACTCCAATTATCCCCCATTCATAATATTCGGCTCCTATTATCCCCCCCTCATGACTCCAATTATCCCCCCTAAGGATATTCGGCTCCAATTATCACTCCAATTATCACTTACTCATGACTCCAATTATCCCCCTCATGAAATAGGTGCTGTTCTCATATGTAATCTACCATAGGCTTGTGATCTACCTGTGATCTACATTACTGGGTGCGATCTGCCAAGACCCCCAAGACATTTTGATCTATTTTCTACCTTTTCAAAAGTCTTAGGCTTAGTTTTAGACGTTTATAGTGGCTGACATATCTCCACACACATATCCCCTTAGAGTGAGCCCTAGTAGTTTACCTGGCTTAAATAAGGCCACTTACCGTTAGGTTGAAATATTAGCCTGGGCACTTTTCGCCTGGGCATTTTTCGCCAGGGCACTTTTTGCCTGGGCACTTTTCGCCATGGGCACTTTTCGCCTTAGCACTTTGCGCCGTGGGCACTTTTCGCCAGGGCACTTTTCGCCTGGGCACTTTTCGCCTGGGCACTTCTGTCCATAACCCCTCTAAAAGGCCAGCGAACTTTTATAACTAACTTTTTTGCAAGTACATGATGGCCTATGGGGGGTCGGAAAAGTCAGCGACAAGTGGCTTCAGAATCATATCAAGGAAGTTTTGTGATTTTAGGGGTTATTTATTGCTATTTCAGGGGGCAAAAGTGTGCAAGGGGATGCTAGGGGGCTGGAAAAAGACCCACCCCCGGGAGGGAGCGAACTCGCTCCCCCGGGGGTGTGAACTCGCTCCCCCCCGGGGGGTGCGAACTCACTCCCCCCGGGGACCCCCCCCCCCCCCCCGGCTCCCCCCAGGGGGAGCCGTGGCTCCTCCCACCATGCCTCCCTTTCAGCACATAATAGGCCATATCTAGGGTAAAAAACCGGCTGATCGACGCCGGTCCCCCCAAAGAGTTTCTCCCCCCCCCCCCCAAGGGGTTACTCCCCCCCCCCTCAAGGATTCTTCCGTTCTTCCCCCCCCTAGCCCAATTTTTTTACTGTCTTAAAATGCTCCTCTATACATATCTCGAAATGTAAACTCAAGGAATTTTTACATAAACAACTAAATACCTACTTGTTTAGTTAGTCCATACTGGATGGTGGGCACATGCCTACAAGGAGTAGGGGATTGTCCCCTACCAGGAGTACCTTTCAAGATTCCAACTGAAGGGCTTAGATGCAAGCTCAGTCTTGACGAGGTCATGACTGTGGCAGTACCTACTAGTTGAGCACTTTATAACATTAATGAACTTGGTAAGGACTTACTATGTTTAAGGACCAGCTATGTTGAGGATGAGCCTTTGGAAAAGTCAGGTGGCTACACCCTATATTGCGGTATAGACTAACTAGTAGCATGACGACCTTGGTATAGACTAACTATGTTTCAAAAAAAGTAGGTATTTAATCATCTACATTAAAATTCCATGAGTTTAAATTTCTAGACATCAATAGCGGACCATTTAAACACAATAAAAAAATCGGGCTTTGGGGGGGAAGAACTTTGGGTGGGGAGAAACTGTCTGTCTTAGTCTTTTTTACTGTCTTAAAATGCTCCTCTATACATATCTCGAAATGTAAACTCAAGGAATTTTTACATAAACAACTAAATACCTACTTTTTTAGTTAGTCCATACTGGATGGTGGGCGCATGCCTACAAGGAGTAGGGGCTTGTCCCCTACCAGGAGTACCTTTCAAGATTCCAACTGAAGGGCTTAGATGCAAGCTCAGTCTTGACGAGGTCATGACTGTGGCAGTATCTACTAGTTGAGCACTTTATAACATTAATGAACTTGGTAAGGACTTACTATGTTTAAGAGACGGAATTTGATAGGCTCAAGATGTGAGATTCCAGATTTGGAAAATGAAGTTTCTCTGATTCGAATGACTTTGTGCCACAATCCAAGGCAATTTAGTTATCATCTCTGTGCCCCAGCCATTTCCCAAAAAACGGTTTTGTTGACCGGATATGGTCAATTTTGTAACATGCACTTTTTTGGGACTTTTTTTTCAGTTTTTTTCACTTTTTTCAGTTTTTTGAAAATTTTGACAAAGAAATTTTAGATAAGTGTGGATCATTATATATCAATCGAAAGGCAATTTGGAAACAAAAAAGGTGGTATACTTGAATTTTGCCGTAAATTGTTATAAAAAACGTAATTTTGAAAAATCGAAAATTTCGGTTTTTCAATTTTGGCACAAAAAAACTGATAACTCAAATTTGAGTAGTTCTGCCAAGGGGTAGACCATAACCACGTTAAAATTCAGATTCCTGTGGTCATTTTGATATATAACTCGTTAGATTTTGGTCTGACATCATCAGGAATTTTTTCGATTGAAAACTTGAACTCAACATTTGGCCCTATGTTAAAGCATAGGCAAAATTTCCGGAAAAAAATTGTTGTCTCAGATTTCCATTTTTACAGCCTAAATATCTTCTTTAGGATCCAATACACCCTACTGCCACATTGGTTTCCTTTGTTTTAGTTCAAAATTGGTAAATCCTGAATCGACTATTTCCTATGCTTAAGCATATGACTTCCCAGGCTTCAACAAATATTTCTCTGTAGTAGCTGAATGGCTGAGAATTGCACACAAGACTAGAATTTTTTTGTTCACAATTCATATATTCTGATTCTAAATCTGTGCTTACTTTTCAGATTGGTGAAGAAACCACCTACTTGTCCTTTTGAGTGGCAAATTTTCATGTATTCAACAAAGAACGTCAATCAGTTTGTGGAGCTAGCAGCTGAACTGTTGATAATTGAACAGACGACTTAAGTTTTTTTGTTCACAAATCATATGTAACGATTCCAAATATGTGCTTAGTTTTTATGTTAGTTGAGAAACCACGGACTTGCTTTTCTGCCCTCTTCTTTGAATGGATGTGAGTTCGTCACTCAAAAGGACAAGTAGGTGGTTTCTTCACCAATCTGAAAAGTAAGCACAGATTTAGAATCAGAATATATGAATTGTGAACAAAAAAATTCTAGTCTTGTGTGCAATACAAAATTTGTTGAAGCCTGGGAAGTCCTATGGAAATATGCATAGGAAATAGTCGATTCAGGATTTACCAATTTTGAACTAAAACAAAGGAAACCAATGTGGCAGTAGGGTGTATTGGATCCTAAAGAAGATATTTAGGCTGTAAAAATGGAAATCTGAGACAACAATTTTTTTCCGGAAATTTTGCCTATGCTTTAAAGGCACCATACCCGAAAATGCACCATCTCCAATCTAGCTCTTATTTTTTTGTGGGTACAGGGCACATAATTAGTGAGGCAAGGATATTTAGTTTTTCCAGTTTTGACCAAAATTTTTGAGAAAAAAAATCCCAAAAATCACACGTTATAGCATAGGGGTGGCAAAATTAAGTTAGAAAAAAATTCGCCAAAAATCGGAGAATGCCCTGCTAAGACCTGCCAAGCCAAAATAAGTGAAATAGGTTGAGATCGAAATTTTGGCATGTTTAAACTTGGTAAAATCGCAAGGCATAACGTGGCGTGGCCCAAAATGTAACTGCTGCCTACATTGTGACATACTCAGAAGCTTGATGTTTCAATGCATTTACTATAAGGCCCATTCGATTCGTTCGGTTTGATCAGTTAAAGAGCCTTAATTTAGTTAAAAGAATTGTCTGCTGATGGCGAAAAATTGCATGCTGCTATTGTTAGTCCTTGTGAAACATCCCCACTACTTTTTCCTGCTCCCACTGGCTTCTACACCGATTTTTAGCCAGCTCTATAACTGGATGATGAGCCCGACCCATTCTAACACATCACCCATTTTTACCCACTCAGCCGATCTTTCAATCTTCAATCTTTACGTCAATCAGTTTGCTGCATCTTGTTTGATTGTTTCAGAGCTTATTTTTGACGATTAAAATTACCAACTTTGAAGGACTCAGGGTGGTATTGAGCCAAACCAATTATCCTTGCCCCTTAGTTAAACAAGCCTCTTTCCAACTAGCACTAGAAAACGGAATTTAAAGACACTGCATTTTCGTACACTGTGCCTTTAACATAGGGCTAAATGTTGACTTCAAATTTTCAATCTAAAAAATTCCTGATGATGTCAGACCAAAATCTAACGAGTTATATATCAAAATGACCACAGGAATCTGAATTTTAACGTGGTTATGGTCTACCCCTTGGCAGAACTACTCAAATTTGAGTTATCAGTTTTTTTGTGCCAAAATTGAAAAACCGAAATTTTCGATTTTTCAAAATTACGTTTTTTAGAACAATTTATGGCAAAATTCAAGTATACCACCTTTTTTGTTTCCAAATTGCCTTTCGATTGATATATTATGATCCACACTTATCTAAAATTTCTTTGTCAAAATTTTCAAAAAACTGAAATTGCAGGTTTCAAAGGCCCAAAAAAGTGCATGTTACAAAAGTGACCATATCCGGTCAACAAAACCGTTTTTTGGGAAATGGCTGGGGCACAGAGATGATAACTAAATTGCCTTGGATTGTGGCACAAAGTCATTCGAATCAGAGAAACTTCATTTTCCAAATCTGGAATTCCTCTCATAGAGGCCTTCTTGAGGCTATCAGATTCTGTGTCTTAAGGACCAACTACTATGTTGAGGACGAGCCTTTGGAAAAGTCAGGTGGCTACACCCTATATTGCGGTAGATACGTAAAACTAAGCAATACGTAACTGAACGAAGAAGAACACCAGCACATAA
>JASANA010001683.1:0-146932 GCA_030248095.1 Ptycholaimellus sp. GST1_10 | reverse complement strand
TTGTCACAGATCCAGGAATTTTCGCCAAGGTCATATGAGATATGTTGGAGCGGCCAACATGCCTGATATTTCCTGAAAAGATGAGCAAATTTGGTTGAAAAACCACAGAGGAATCTTTGCTGACATATATAGATATATAGACTCATGGCCCTTTTTGGGGTGAATCCTTAGTACTGCCCCCAGGCCAAGTCCTGGGCGGCAGTTCAAAAATTTGGTAGGTATGGTGGTGACGTAGGGTAGGAGGGCATAAATCAGCAAAAATTTGGAGGAATTTGTAAAATTTTGCAAAAATTCGAAATCTTGGCACTGGAAAAAACAGAAAAGTTGCAGTTGTCACAGATCCAGGAATTTTCGCCAAGGTCATATGAGATATGTTGGAGCGGCCAACATGCCTGATATTTCCTGAAAAGATGAGCAAATTTGGTTGAAAAACCACAGAGGAATCTTTGCTGACATATATAGATATATAGACTCATGGCCCTTTTTGGGGTGAATCCTTAGTACTGCCCCCAGGCCAAGTCCTGGGCGGCAGTTCAAAAATTTGGTAGGTATGGTGGTGACGTAGGGTAGGAGGGCATAAATCAGCAAAAATTTGGAGGAATTTGTAAAATTTTGCAAAAATTCGAAATCTTGGCACTGGAAAAAACAGAAAAGTTGCAGTTGTCACAGATCCAGGAATTTTCGCCAAGGTCATATGAGATATGTTGGAGCGGCCAACATGCCTGATATTTCCTGAAAAGATGAGCAAATTTGGTTGAAAAACCACAGAGGAATCTTTGCTGACATATATAGATATATAGACTCATGGCCCTTTTTGGGGTGAATCCTTAGTACTGCCCCCAGGCCAAGTCCTGGGCGGCAGTTCAAAAATTTGGTAGGTATGGTGGTGACGTAGGGTAGGAGGGCATAAATCAGCAAAAATTTGGAGGAATTTGTAAAATTTTGCAAAAATTCGAAATCTTGGCACTGGAAAAAACAGAAAAGTTGCAGTTGTCACAGATCCAGGAATTTTCGCCAAGGTCATATGAGATATGTTGGAGCGGCCAACATGCCTGATATTTCCTGAAAAGATGAGCAAATTTGGTTGAAAAACCACAGAGGAATCTTTGCTGACATATATAGATATATAGACTCATGGCCCTTTTTGGGGTGAATCCTTAGTACTGCCCCCAGGCCAAGTCCTGGGCGGCAGTTCAAAAATTTGGTAGGTATGGTGGTGACGTAGGGTAGGAGGGCATAAATCAGCAAAAATTTGGAGGAATTTGTAAAATTTTGCAAAAATTCGAAATCTTGGCACTGGAAAAAACAGAAAAGTTGCAGTTGTCACAGATCCAGGAATTTTCGCCAAGGTCATATGAGATATGTTGGAGCGGCCAACATGCCTGATATTTCCTGAAAAGATGAGCAAATTTGGTTGAAAAACCACAGAGGAATCTTTGCTGACATATATAGATATATAGACTCATGGCCCTTTTTGGGGTGAATCCTTAGTACTGCCCCCAGGCCAAGTCCTGGGCGGCAGTTCAAAAATTTGGTAGGTATGGTGGTGACGTAGGGTAGGAGGGCATAAATCAGCAAAAATTTGGAGGAATTTGTAAAATTTTGCAAAAATTCGAAATCTTGGCACTGGAAAAAACAGAAAAGTTGCAGTTGTCACAGATCCAGGAATTTTCGCCAAGGTCATATGAGATATGTTGGAGCGGCCAACATGCCTGATATTTCCTGAAAAGATGAGCAAATTTGGTTGAAAAACCACAGAGGAATCTTTGCTGACATATATAGATATATAGACTCATGGCCCTTTTTGGGGTGAATCCTTAGTACTGCCCCCAGGCCAAGTCCTGGGCGGCAGTTCAAAAATTTGGTAGGTATGGTGGTGACGTAGGGTAGGAGGGCATAAATCAGCAAAAATTTGGAGGAATTTGTAAAATTTTGCAAAAATTCGAAATCTTGGCACTGGAAAAAACAGAAAAGTTGCAGTTGTCACAGATCCAGGAATTTTCGCCAAGGTCATATGAGATATGTTGGAGCGGCCAACATGCCTGATATTTCCTGAAAAGATGAGCAAATTTGGTTGAAAAACCACAGAGGAATCTTTGCTGACATATATAGATATATAGACTCATGGCCCTTTTTGGGGTGAATCCTTAGTACTGCCCCCAGGCCAAGTCCTGGGCGGCAGTTCAAAAATTTGGTAGGTATGGTGGTGACGTAGGGTAGGAGGGCATAAATCAGCAAAAATTTGGAGGAATTTGTAAAATTTTGCAAAAATTCGAAATCTTGGCACTGGAAAAAACAGAAAAGTTGCAGTTGTCACAGATCCAGGAATTTTCGCCAAGGTCATATGAGATATGTTGGAGCGGCCAACATGCCTGATATTTCCTGAAAAGATGAGCAAATTTGGTTGAAAAACCACAGAGGAATCTTTGCTGACATATATAGATATATAGACTCATGGCCCTTTTTGGGGTGAATCCTTAGTACTGCCCCCAGGCCAAGTCCTGGGCGGCAGTTCAAAAATTTGGTAGGTATGGTGGTGACGTAGGGTAGGAGGGCATAAATCAGCAAAAATTTGGAGGAATTTGTAAAATTTTGCAAAAATTCGAAATCTTGGCACTGGAAAAAACAGAAAAGTTGCAGTTGTCACAGATCCAGGAATTTTCGCCAAGGTCATATGAGATATGTTGGAGCGGCCAACATGCCTGATATTTCCTGAAAAGATGAGCAAATTTGGTTGAAAAACCACAGAGGAATCTTTGCTGACATATATAGATATATAGACTCATGGCCCTTTTTGGGGTGAATCCTTAGTACTGCCCCCAGGCCAAGTCCTGGGCGGCAGTTCAAAAATTTGGTAGGTATGGTGGTGACGTAGGGTAGGAGGGCATAAATCAGCAAAAATTTGGAGGAATTTGTAAAATTTTGCAAAAATTCGAAATCTTGGCACTGGAAAAAACAGAAAAGTTGCAGTTGTCACAGATCCAGGAATTTTCGCCAAGGTCATATGAGATATGTTGGAGCGGCCAACATGCCTGATATTTCCTGAAAAGATGAGCAAATTTGGTTGAAAAACCACAGAGGAATCTTTGCTGACATATATAGATATATAGACTCATGGCCCTTTTTGGGGTGAATCCTTAGTACTGCCCCCAGGCCAAGTCCTGGGCGGCAGTTCAAAAATTTGGTAGGTATGGTGGTGACGTAGGGTAGGAGGGCATAAATCAGCAAAAATTTGGAGGAATTTGTAAAATTTTGCAAAAATTCGAAATCTTGGCACTGGAAAAAACAGAAAAGTTGCAGTTGTCACAGATCCAGGAATTTTCGCCAAGGTCATATGAGATATGTTGGAGCGGCCAACATGCCTGATATTTCCTGAAAAGATGAGCAAATTTGGTTGAAAAACCACAGAGGAATCTTTGCTGACATATATAGATATATAGACTCATGGCCCTTTTTGGGGTGAATCCTTAGTACTGCCCCCAGGCCAAGTCCTGGGCGGCAGTTCAAAAATTTGGTAGGTATGGTGGTGACGTAGGGTAGGAGGGCATAAATCAGCAAAAATTTGGAGGAATTTGTAAAATTTTGCAAAAATTCGAAATCTTGGCACTGGAAAAAACAGAAAAGTTGCAGTTGTCACAGATCCAGGAATTTTCGCCAAGGTCATATGAGATATGTTGGAGCGGCCAACATGCCTGATATTTCCTGAAAAGATGAGCAAATTTGGTTGAAAAACCACAGAGGAATCTTTGCTGACATATATAGATATATAGACTCATGGCCCTTTTTGGGGTGAATCCTTAGTACTGCCCCCAGGCCAAGTCCTGGGCGGCAGTTCAAAAATTTGGTAGGTATGGTGGTGACGTAGGGTAGGAGGGCATAAATCAGCAAAAATTTGGAGGAATTTGTAAAATTTTGCAAAAATTAGAAATCTTGGCACTGGAAAAAACAGAAAAGTTGCAGTTGTCACAGATCCAGGAATTTTCGCCAAGGTCATATGAGATATGTTGGAGCGGCCAACATGCCTGATATTTCCTGAAAAGATGAGCAAATTTGGTTGAAAAACCACAGAGGAATCTTTGCTGACATATATAGATATATAGACTCATGGCCCTTTTTGGGGTGAATCCTTAGTACTGCCCCCAGGCCAAGTCCTGGGCGGCAGTTCAAAAATTTGGTAGGTATGGTGGTGACGTAGGGTAGGAGGGCATAAATCAGCAAAAATTTGGAGGAATTTGTAAAATTTTGCAAAAATTCGAAATCTTGGCACTGGAAAAAACAGAAAAGTTGCAGTTGTCACAGATCCAGGAATTTTCGCCAAGGTCATATGAGATATGTTGGAGCGGCCAACATGCCTGATATTTCCTGAAAAGATGAGCAAATTTGGTTGAAAAACCACAGAGGAATCTTTGCTGACATATATAGATATATAGACTCATGGCCCTTTTTGGGGTGAATCCTTAGTACTGCCCCCAGGCCAAGTCCTGGGCGGCAGTTCAAAAATTTGGTAGGTATGGTGGTGACGTAGGGTAGGAGGGCATAAATCAGCAAAAATTTGGAGGAATTTGTAAAATTTTGCAAAAATTCGAAATCTTGGCACTGGAAAAAACAGAAAAGTTGCAGTTGTCACAGATCCAGGAATTTTCGCCAAGGTCATATGAGATATGTTGGAGCGGCCAACATGCCTGATATTTCCTGAAAAGATGAGCAAATTTGGTTGAAAAACCACAGAGGAATCTTTGCTGACATATATAGATATATAGACTCATGGCCCTTTTTGGGGTGAATCCTTAGTACTGCCCCCAGGCCAAGTCCTGGGCGGCAGTTCAAAAATTTGGTAGGTATGGTGGTGACGTAGGGTAGGAGGGCATAAATCAGCAAAAATTTGGAGGAATTTGTAAAATTTTGCAAAAATTCGAAATCTTGGCACTGGAAAAAACAGAAAAGTTGCAGTTGTCACAGATCCAGGAATTTTCGCCAAGGTCATATGAGATATGTTGGAGCGGCCAACATGCCTGATATTTCCTGAAAAGATGAGCAAATTTGGTTGAAAAACCACAGAGGAATCTTTGCTGACATATATAGATATATAGACTCATGGCCCTTTTTGGGGTGAATCCTTAGTACTGCCCCCAGGCCAAGTCCTGGGCGGCAGTTCAAAAATTTGGTAGGTATGGTGGTGACGTAGGGTAGGAGGGCATAAATCAGCAAAAATTTGGAGGAATTTGTAAAATTTTGCAAAAATTAGAAATCTTGGCACTGGAAAAAACAGAAAAGTTGCAGTTGTCACAGATCCAGGAATTTTCGCCAAGGTCATATGAGATATGTTGGAGCGGCCAACATGCCTGATATTTCCTGAAAAGATGAGCAAATTTGGTTGAAAAACCACAGAGGAATCTTTGCTGACATATATAGATATATAGACTCATGGCCCTTTTTGGGGTGAATCCTTAGTACTGCCCCCAGGCCAAGTCCTGGGCGGCAGTTCAAAAATTTGGTAGGTATGGTGGTGACGTAGGGTAGGAGGGCATAAATCAGCAAAAATTTGGAGGAATTTGTAAAATTTTGCAAAAATTCGAAATCTTGGCACTGGAAAAAACAGAAAAGTTGCAGTTGTCACAGATCCAGGAATTTTCGCCAAGGTCATATGAGATATGTTGGAGCGGCCAACATGCCTGATATTTCCTGAAAAGATGAGCAAATTTGGTTGAAAAACCACAGAGGAATCTTTGCTGACATATATAGATATATAGACTCATGGCCCTTTTTGGGGTGAATCCTTAGTACTGCCCCCAGGCCAAGTCCTGGGCGGCAGTTCAAAAATTTGGTAGGTATGGTGGTGACGTAGGGTAGGAGGGCATAAATCAGCAAAAATTTGGAGGAATTTGTAAAATTTTGCAAAAATTAGAAATCTTGGCACTGGAAAAAACAGAAAAGTTGCAGTTGTCACAGATCCAGGAATTTTCGCCAAGGTCATATGAGATATGTTGGAGCGGCCAACATGCCTGATATTTCCTGAAAAGATGAGCAAATTTGGTTGAAAAACCACAGAGGAATCTTTGCTGACATATATAGATATATAGACTCATGGCCCTTTTTGGGGTGAATCCTTAGTACTGCCCCCAGGCCAAGTCCTGGGCGGCAGTTCAAAAATTTGCCCAGCTTTACCTGATTTTTATTGCGAGCCAATTTTGACTGCCCCAAGAAAGGCTGGAACTCAGGCGACTGGCTATAATTTTTGCGCACGAGTCCATGGAATGCGGAACGAAAGTTTTGTGCGCGACTAAATTCTGAAACACAAACGTCAAACTCAACCTCCAGCGGCTCGACTGCCTCTAATGCTCTGTTCTCCCCAAGCTGGCCTGCTTTCGCTTCCAAGGAGAGTCCGTCCAGCTTCTCGCTCAGCTCCTTGCAGCGTGCCTCTATCTAAAATCATGCTCGCATGTTTCGCCAACTAGGCTCTCTGGGATGTTATTCCTCAACTATTCAATTTTATCATGGTACGTTAATTTTTTAAAAACATTTAAAAAACAGAAAAGATTTTCGGCGTAGAAGGCTTCCTACATTTATCTTTAAGAGAAAAAAAGAACCTGCCCAACCCTAATCTGACAGAAGACAGAGCGAAGGGCGCCAGCCACAAGTCGTCCAGCGAATCGCCTACAGACGACCTCGTAGAGGCTGCTGTTGTAGCGACCGCAGAGCAGCAGGTCCAAGTCGTCCACGTAGACCCGGCTGAGGTAGGCCGTGTAGAAGTCCTCCGAGGCCTCGTCCTGGGTCAGACGTAGCTCACCCAGGTACTCCCATTCGTAGCTGAAGATTGCCGCCTCCTCCTCTGAATCATCTACCCCAGGATCACTCATCGCGACTCATTCACCGCTTTCCTGGCTTGCTTGATTCTGTGATGTTTCTGCGAAGACGTTGGCATTTGTAGGTTTTGGATGAATTCCAATAGTGGTATAGTGGTAACGTGAAGCTGTTTTCTAACTGTAAGCAGTTTACTAGACAGAAGACGAAAATTGCTTAACAATACGCCCAGGCAGATCGGACAGGAAAGAGTGACTGGTTTTGCCCTTCTGCACATCCAGAGCAATATCACCGTTGACTAGCTTCAAGCGGACTGTGCTGTTGGAAACGATGTCTTCATTTTCGTGAGCAGTGGCCATCTTGTTCACCACCTTCATTTCGATCTGCAAGCCAGTGTCTTCATTGGAACCAATGATTTTGGCATAAATTGGTTATGAGGACCTCATGTTTGATGCTGCGAGCCCCATAGCGCTCATTATAGCCGCCAGCCAGGAACTGCACAACCTCCTCGTCCCAAAGCAGCTCAATGCTATGCCTGTTCCAGGCTCGATCTGGCAAATTTATTCGCCTCAAAAATGCAAAAAAAAATTTTTGCTAAAATTTGAACCCTTCCAAATATTGAGTTCGGCGAGGGCGAGCTGGTTGAGCTGCTGCTGGCTGAAGGGGAGGAAGTAGACGAGCTCATTGATGCGGCCCAGGAACTCGTCCCGTCGCAGAGCTTTACGCAAAATCGGCTGCACCACCTCTGCTTTGAACTCTGCCGACATCACCTCCTCTGCAATGCAACCATCCCCTCATCATCATACGCCCTGCCTTCGAAATAAGATGCTGAACAAAATTGTCACTACCAAATGATCCGAACTTTTCTGCTACGGTCACTTTTGTCAGCTGCAGTTTTGTCCAAACACCCCAGTTCAAAAGCACTCACCGGCATTGAAGTTGGGCAGCTTGCGCAGCTCAGCAGCCCTGTTGGCGATTTCCCCGGCGGCCAGGTTGGAGGTCATCACGAACACAGCCTGCTTGCACTCCAGCGTCTCACCCTTCCCATCCGTCAGCCGACCCTGTACTCTAGGCTCTGGTTGGAGGTTGAGATTGCTGGAAGGAGGACTTCGTCGAATAGCTGAAGGAGGATGGTGAGGATGTCCGGATGAGCCTTCTCCACCTCGTCGAAGAGGACGACGGCCTCTGGGTATTCACGCAGCTGCTTCGTCAGCTGGCCGCCTTCTTCATGGCCCACGTAGCCGGGTGGGGAGCCGATGAACTTTGACACCTGTTGCCATTTTTATATATTTTTTTTTCTACCGATTTCTCAATTTTGAGTTGAAAAAATAATCTCAACATCCCTAATTTTTGTCCATTGATAAACATTATCTGCCAAATTGTCAAATTTAAATTTAAACAATAAATTCAATGCCTCTATTTTTTGTACATTGATAAAAAATCGACAAAAAGGCTTCTAACCTCGTGCTTCTGCTGGAACTCGCTCATGTCGATGCGTACAAAAGCCCTTGGATCGTCCCTGTGGAGGTACCTGGCCACCTGCTTGGCCAGCTCCGTCTTGCCCACCCCCGAGGAGCCCAGGAACAGCAGCACCAGCGGATGCTCATCGTCGTACCTTCAAACTTGCTCCTCCATTTCCCCTTCCTCCTTCTAAAAGGCCAACCAGCCGTTCTCCTTGCGTCGGATGGCGGAGGCGACGGTGTTGATGGCCGCCTCCTGGCCCACCAGCACCTTTTTCAATCTTTGATGAAGTGGGAACTTGCGTCGTTCCTCCGCCTCCCTCGTCTTCCGCTCCTCCTCCTCCTGGCAACACATCAACTGCTCTTTCTTCATTAAGTGCTATTTTCTTCACCTTGTAAATGCATCTGTTTGTTGCCCCGTCTTTGTTTTGGATACAGAAAAGAACTGCGCACTTCTCCAGACAGGCCCCCATTCCTAGAGGCGTTTTTGTGCCCCTTTTTTGCTCCCCTTCACCCAGGCCAGGCGCATACCTACCAGCTGACAGCCTCTCCCCCAATCACCCCACCAGGCCCCGCCCCCTTTCTCCTGGCAGCCCTTCAAAGAGAATGTAACTGCTGGCCTTCTGTTGCCTCCCATCGGGCTCCCCAGATGGCAGACCCTGCAAACCAGCGCAACTCCAGAGCCCTTAGCGTCCTCTGCGCCGACGGCATCCGCCATCGTCTGGCCAAATGTCTGCCCAGTCTTTCCGACGCCCAGAAGCTAAAAACCGTCTGCCGCACCTTCGCCACCGCCTACCCACCCAGCCTCTTCAAACGTCTCACTCTATCCCTCCCTCCCGGCCTCCCCTCCTCCCAGCTCAGCCTCGAACCACCGCCCGAAGCCTCCGCCCACCTCGTCCACCTCAGCATCAGCGGCCCCAAATGCCCGCTCACCCTGGCTCTGGTGGAGGCTCTGGAACTGAGCACCACTCGACTCTCCTTCCAAGCCCAGCCCAAAGAGGCTGCGTATAGAGAGCACCACCCTCAGAGACTGAGTCCACTGCTGGATGGTCTGCAACTGTCCTACTTGTCCTGTCGCAGTGACCATGCAGCTCTCGACTCGCCGCAATTGGTTCACGGGCTAAAAAGCCTGGGCCTATTTGTGCATTTCGACGGCTATGGGGATGGATTGGGCTGTCTACCGCTGCTGCCCAGTCTGCCCTCCCTCAGCCGTCTTTCATTTACCTTCCACGGATTCATCTCCATCCCCCTGCCCTACCTCTTGGACACCATAGGGTTTCAGGTATTCATATTGAAGCACACCAGGTATTTGCCGCACTGTTCCAAAATTACCACTTTTTGGAGGCACTCAGCTTCACTATACTAACTAAATCTAAGCCTAAGCCTTAGCTTAAGCCTAAGCCTAAGTTTAAACTAAGCACAAGCCTTTTTGAAAAGAAGGTACGGTTGACTCCTAGAACCCCCCCCCCCCCCGAAGAATAACACCCCCCCCCCGAAGATATACACCCCCCCCCCCCGAAGAATAACACCCCCCCCCCCCCCGATGACATACACCCCCCCCCCCCCGAAGGGTACTATATTGAAAATTTTTTTATTGCCTTAACATACTTCTCTTTACATATCTCGAAATTTAAACTCACGGAATTTTTATATAAACAACTATATACCTATTTTTGACCGCGGAGCGGCCCGAAGGGCCGCTCCGCGGTCTATAGAGGTTACTAAACTTTTGTCCTGATATGTATATATATATATATATATATATTTATAGGAAATGCTGGCCCCGGGCGAATTCTCAATGGATCTTGACAAACTTTTTTTTTCCTGAAAGGTAATGCAATTTTAGGAAGATCTGGAGGGGTGGAACCGGTTTCCGAGCATTTGAAACATTACTTTTTTGGGTAGAAAGGTTGAAAATTTGGGTATGCTGTAAAAGGGTCAATTCTCAACGGATCTTGACAAACTTTTTTTTTCCTGAAAGGTAATGCTATTTTAGGAAGATCTGGAGAGGTGGAACCGGTTTCCGAGCATTTGAAACATTACTTTTTTGGGTAGAAAGGTTTAAAATTTGGGTATGCTGTAAAAGGGTCAATTCTCAACGGATTGGGACAAACTTTTTTTTTCCTGAAAGGTAATGCTATTTTAGGAAGATCTGGAGGGGTTGAACCGGTTTCCGAGCATTTGAAACATTACTTTTTTGGGTAGAAAGGTTTAAAATTTGGGTATGCTGTAAAAGGGTCAATTCTCAACGGATCTTGACAAACTTTTTTTTTCCTGAAAGGTAATGCTATTTTAGGAAGATCTGGTGGGGTGGAACCGGTTTCCGAGCATTTGAAACATTACTTTTTTGGGTAGAAAGGTTGAAAATTTGGGTATGCTGTAAAAGGGTCAATTCTCAACGGATTGGGACAAACTTTTTTTATAGAAATTATGGGATGGGACAAAACAGCATGGGACAAAACAAAAGATATTTCACAGCTGGTCCAGAAAGCTTCTCTGGATGTGTACCTGAAGGCCAAAGCTCACTACAAAGTGGGTACCTCAATTTCAATCCATTTCTTGATGATGTATCATTGAAGGAGTTCGATGCTGCCTTTGCGCTGAAGGTGTTGGCCCTTACATCAGCTATGGCAATGGGTAAAAACCAAATTTATCAGGAATAATATCAAAATTCATTTATTTCTCAATTTCAGTCCTCTGCTTCTGCTGGCGTGGTGGATGCTCTACAGGAACCAGGTTTTGCCGAATAGGAATGGGCCAACTGAACCACCCATGTACAAACTGTGGCCACATTCCCATGAATACCTTGCCCCGCTAATCCTATTCCTCTCCACATACTGCATTCTACATTGGGATACCATATTTCAACCCATGCTTGCCCATCTTTCTATTATTTTTTTGCATTTTACTATTTGAATATATTGTGCTCTCACTAATAAAACAAATGCAATGGACCTTAAATGCAACAAATAATCATTATTCTTGTACCAGAAACACTACACTATTGAGAGCATTAATACCTGGTACAAGGTTGCCTGGGAAGTTATGAGGCATGAAGCTCCGCGGTCACCTATTGCGCTCTGCGCCATATACTTGTTACTAGTTAGTCTGCCTACTACCAATAGTAGTACTAGGATACTGTTTACGGCAACCCCTTAGGCTTAGTCAAAATGCGCGTATACTGTGGCAGTACCACCCATAGTTGCGTAGGAGCCATGGTCCATACTGTGGCAGTACCTACTAGTTGCTTAGGAGCCATGGTCCATACTGTGGCAGTACCTACTAGTTGCTTAGGAGTAAAAAGTAGGTAATTTAATCATCTACATGAAAATTCCGTGAGTTTAAATTTCGAGATATGTACAGAGAAGTATGTTAAGGCAATAAAAAAATTTTCAATATAGTACCCTTCGGGGGGGGTGTATATCATCGGGGGGGGTGTTATTCTTTGGGGGGGTGTATATCTTCGGGGGGGGGGTGTTATTCTTCGGGGGGGGGGGGTTCTAGGAGTCAGCCGAAGGTACTTTTTGGAACAGTGCGGCAAATACCTGAGCCCCTTTCTAAGTCCTGCCCTTTTTGTTGCCACATAATCCCAAGCCCTCTGCAGCGCTTCACCCACGTGACGCATCTGGAACTCAGCCTCAGCGACTGCCACTTCAGCAGCACCCTGCCGGGCCAAGAGTGGCCCCTCTCGGCAGCTTTAGCTCAGATGCCCAGCCTTCACTCCCTCTACCTACACAACATCCCAGCCTACGATGTTTGCCTCTCAGCCTTGAGGAGGAAATTGAGGAGGGAGTGAAAGCACAGGTGCCCTGTCTGAGTGGTCTGCGACAGCTGCGTCGGCTAAGACTGGAGCTGGAGGCCGCGGGGCAGTGTAATGAGGCGGAGCTTTCCGAACTCATCGTCTGCCTCCCTCTGCCCAGAGCTGGCCTCATCCAGCTGGCCATAGTCGCCGCCATGAGCAGCAGACCTAGGAGCATCTGGCCTGCCTACTCCAGGTTGGGCTTCAATCCAAAGCGAATGTTAGGGGGAATCCTAGCACATCTAAAATCCTCTAGGAGAACCAGATTTCATGGTACCGCTTATATTGATACGCAAAACGGACAAGGCACTCAGGCATTGATAAACTACTCAATGCAAAATAATTAGAATGCAGTTTGAAACATAACTGCTTCTAGTTGCCAGCTCATTCCATCTGGTCCGCCTAATCCAGGTTGGGCCTCAATCAAATGCGCCCTCTATCTCAACCAATAGAGAAGTAGTATTTTGAAGAAACAGATGTCCATATCCCTTATCACATCCAAATTTGATGGCTCCCCTCACACTTGAATTATAAAACGTAGTCATCAAGAAACCATCGTCGATTGACAATCCTCCTAATGCAAAACAATCAGAATGTATTTTGAAACATCAATGCATCGAGTGGCCAGCCTATTTTCAGCCAAATCCTGATCCCACCATTCGCGCGGCTGGAACTGCTGGAGCTGAGCGGAAGTCTGCGCCTCTTCGCCCGCTTCACCAGCCGTCTGCCTCAAGACCTCTGGCCAACGCTCCGACTCTGTCGCATTCAAGGCTTCACTCTAAGTGATCTGAGCCAGTTCGACGCTGTTCTCAAAGAGCTGGCCATTCGACAGACTGCTCAGGAGGCTGATAAAAGCTGATGCTAAAGATTTCTATATTTCTATTTGAAGGAGTTGCGCAGTTTTTTGGATTCCTTGCGAGTGTGCTTTACCCCCTAAGCTTTCGCCATGCCGGTAAACTGTCGATGCCAAAGCTCTGTGCAGTGATTGCTTCTTTTACCCGGCTTCCTTCCTGCTCAGAGAACAATTGCTAGGCTACTCCGCTTTCTTTCCATTTTACATATTCTTACAATTGTTGCTTGCTTTAGTGCAAAAAATTATTTTCCCTAGAACCCACAACATATTCGAACCCAGACACACCTTCTTGAAAGCAGCGCTGAGGATGGGCAGGAGCTGGGTGGCCTGTATGGCCTTGGCGAAGTGGGCAGGGGTCTTGCCGTCGGCGTTCTTGGCGCTCACCTTGGCCCCAGCCTCCAGCAAGGCCTTCACTGCCTCCGAGGAGCGGCCCAGAACAGCGTAGTGCAGGGGCGTGGAGCCTTTGAAGTTGTAGTTGCCCGGCATCCCCACTCCGAACTGCGACTGCCGCTCCACCAGAACTGCAGAATTACTGAGGAGTTTCTTCTCTGGGATGGTCGGTAAAAGAGTTTTGAACATGCTCGTTTTGAATTGCATTGTTTGATGTTACGGAAATAAATGGCCAAAAGTAAGTTAAAGAATTTAAATCAATTAGAATTGGATTTTTCTGGCAGTAAACATTTTGAAAGCAGTTTCAAAAACAATTAGTGAAGATGCATCAATACAAGGCATGAGAAAAGGGCCAAAGGACAACCTTGGCGAGGATCCAGCCCAGCCTCCTCCGCTACCTCCATGGGCAGGCTATAGGCATCCTGGCCCCCCACATCCGCCCCGCACTCCAACAGCGCCTTCATCGCCCTGCACCAATCGCCCAGTTCCCGCCTTAGTCAGTCATTCAAACTTCCATCAGCTCCAAGGCCGCATGAAGTTTGATAGTTTTACCAAGTTCATCCATAATTTTATCTGCAACATTTGTGCCCAAACCTTGCTCTCCATAGTTGACGCAAGGCCTTCAAGCCCTGACAGGCATAGACACGGCCAGAGGAAGGAAAGGAGTGCCAACTGGAGGTTGCCATGGAAGGCGGCCACGTGGAGAGGCTGCCAGCCGAGCGGGTGCGCTTCGTTGACGTTCTTCTGCTTGGCCAGACGGCGAATGGCGGCCGCATCGTCCAAGGCCGCGGCGTGGAACAGATTCTCCGGGTCCACAGAGCCCAGCGTATTCCGTCGGAACGCATCCTTCACCTCTGCCAATGCATCGACGATTCGGACAGTAGCAACCACAAATTATGTGATTGTTAAAACTGCTGAACTAGGGTTCTTTTGAAGATTAATCTTCATCGAATTACAAAGCTGTTTAATAAACAGTTGAAACATCCTATTCTCAGGTAGGTACAGACAGACGTACGCAGTTTATCCGGCTGATGGGGTGAGCCCCCCCCCCCCCCCCAAAGGTTACACCCCCCCAAAGATACACCCCCCCCTAGAGATACACCTCCCCCCAAGAGATACACCCCCCAAAGGGTACTATATTGAACAAATTTTTATTAGCTTAAAATACTCTTCTGTATATATCTCGAAATTTAAACTCAAGGAATTTTTATATAAACAACTATATACCTACTTTTTTTTTGAAAAATAGTTAGTCTATACCGGATGGCGGGCGCATGCCTACTAGGAGTAGGGGCTTGTCCCCTAAAAGGAGTACCTTTCAAGATTCCAACTGAAGGGCTTAGACGCATGCTCGTCCTCAACGAGGTCATGACTGTGGCAGTACCTACTAGTTGATCATAGTATATTAGGTACTGCCACAGTCATGACCTCGTCGAGGACGAGCATGCGTCTAAGCCCTTCAGTTGGAATCTTGAAAGGTACTCCTTTTAGGGGACAAGCCCCTACTCCTAGTAGGCATGCGCCCGCCATCCGGTATAGACTAACTATTTTTCAAAAAAAAAGTAGGTATATAGTTGTTTATATAAAAATTCCTTGAGTTTAAATTTCGAGATATATACAGAAGAGTATTTTAAGCTAATAAAAATTTTTTCAATATAGTACCCTTTGGGGGGGGGGTGTATCTCTTGGGGGGAGGGTGTATCTCTAGGGGGGGGTGTATCTTTGGGGGGGGGGGGGGGTGTAACCTTTGGGGGGGGGGGGCTCACCCCATCAGCCGTTTATCCTTCTGCTGCTCTATGAACCAGGCCAAAAAGCACCAACTGAGCCCGTTCTCTGAGTCCCAGGAGTAGGAGTAGACTTCGCCGGTGGCACTTCCCGGGAAGGAGCGGCCGAAGAACTCCTCGAACACTCGGTCCATCTCCGCGAACGGGTCATCCTTATCCCCGCCCCGCCCCCCGAAGGCCCCGAATAGGCCGAAGCCTAGAGCCACCGGCACAGCTTTCACCTCCCAGTCCCTCCTCCTCCCATGCCCCTCCTGCCCTCTGCTGGATGCCAGAGCGGCCCGGGAGACCCGCTGAGCCCCGCGTAGAGTCAGCCGGGACAGCATTGGCTCTCAGCTAGTGATCATGGTTTGGCGGATGGCGCATATTGGCCTGATGAAAGGTGAAAGAGCGCCGACGTCAGCTTTGCGCATTTGGGAAGGTGGCTCGGGGCAACTGCGCAGTTTGCTATTGCGAAGCGGGCGCACGAACGGAGATTATAGGCTGAATAGAGGAGGATTGGTGGCAGGTGAAGAGAGGATGATGAGGATGAGAGTAATTGAAAGGCTCCGAAGAAAATGAGCTTAGATAGACTGGCTAGTGTTTCAGCTGCCAGGCCAATCAAAACCCTGGCCCCTTGGCAACCCAGAGCAGGTGAAAAATGAGGCCCTCTCCTTTTCTCAAGCAAATTGAAGCAGTTTTGCCAGCTTTTCATCCGCTGCCATGGGCAATGCCAGCTCCGCGGAGCAGCACCAGATCTCGGGCCTCAAACGGACGCAAGAGTCCGACAACAACGCCGTCTACAGCCTCGTCAACCTCAAGGTCAGCCCAATTACATCCTGACAAAAGCATCTTTTGCCTGCCCTCTTGCTTAAAAGTTGCTTGAATCCATTTTTAATGTCAATTTTTTCCTTCTCAGTAGAGCTATCTTAAACATTTGAAACACCCACCCTCCTGGCCTGCTCCATCTCTGACCCTAAATTTGCAGG
This sequence comes from Ptycholaimellus sp. GST1_10, assembly GCA_030248095.1. Lineage (NCBI taxonomy): Eukaryota > Metazoa > Nematoda > Chromadorea > Chromadorida > Chromadoridae > Ptycholaimellus > Ptycholaimellus sp. GST1_10. Next base: position 130,880 of record JASANA010001683.1, on the reverse strand, counting down.
GAGGCGGTGAGCTGGTGACGCTGCTGAAAATAGCGCGAAAGACCGGGGACTACACCAGCCTGGATCAGGCTATCCTGAGCAAAGTGAGTGAGGAGAAGAAAGAAGAACAAATGCTCTATCCCAAATGGAGGAAGAGGGGGTTTCGTTTTGAGGTATGCAAGTTCCTGTACAGCGGCGGGAAGGGGAAGCTGGTGCCGGTGTCGGAGGTGGTGAAGCTGCGGAACAAGGAGCGCAACGCCATGCTCGGCGCCTTGCAGCGGAAGAAGGGCAAGGGCAAGTCGGGGCCCAACATCCTCCAGGAGGTGGATCAGGACGCAGTAACCGCCAACATGATGAAGGGTTGACCATCATTATTGGCTAGTATCAGGCTTTGGGGCAAATTTTAGCTCTCAATTTTGAGCGCTCAAAATGCTGGACGGAGGCGGGAAGGGAGGGAAAGGCTCCCAGTACCGGGAGTTTTGCTGGAATATTCATCAGCGCGGGGCCATTGGCGAAACTGTACTGCATGTCTGTTTCTTACAAGTTGGGATAGTGCAAAAAATTAAATTTGATAAGAAAAAATTTGAAAACTTAGGGAACAACTATCCACAATGAGCTGGCCAAACGACTGGCCATGTTCTATCCCAAGCTCATCAACGACATCTGCATCTCAGAAGACTATTACGGTTGAGCCTGTGGCGAAAATTGATAATAAACGCCCTAAAATCACTAAATTGTCAGGAAATTCTCCGCTACACCAGGCCATTGTGAACGAGGACCCGGAGATGGTCCGCTTTCTGCTCATCCGAGGAGCTGATGTGCACCAGCGTTGCTACGGCGCCTTCTTCTGTCCTGATGATCAGCGAAGCTCTCGGTTCGTGCTAACCTTCGATCAATCCATCCATCTCAGAGACCGAACCTTACAGAACTGACTCTTTGGAGCACGAATGGGTGGATGTGAATCAGCGCAGCACTTATGCCGGGTAATTTGCTATGTGTTTCATAGCAGTTGAAGTGTTTTTTGAATGCAATCAATCAGCAGTGTTTTTACGCAACATTTATGTCATAAACCAGAACGCTAAACATCGAAATATCAAATTGAAAATTTCTATTTTGCACTCTTATCTTGCGATCCCGAATAAGCCCTGTCAGATTTGCGCTTGGTTTTGTTAGAGGCTGAAATGATTGTCTAGGCACACCTACTGGGGCGAATACCCGCTGTCCTTTGCCGCTTGCACAAATCAGATGGACTGTGTCCGTCTGCTCCGTGCCAAGAAGGCCGACCCCAATCGCCAGGACACCAACGGCAACACAGTTCTCCACCTCATGGTCATCCACGAGAACCGGGTTGCCCATCTCAAGCTCTGGAACTCGGAAGGAATAAAAGTGGACGAATTGGCAGGAGATGTTCGACTTCATCCACAGCGTGGGCGGGCGCCTGCACACGCGGAACAACCAGAACCTGAGTCCGCTCAACCTGGCCGCCCTGCTGGCCAAGAAGCAGATGTTCGACCATGTCCTGGAGAAGGAGCGGGACGTTTTCTGGGTCTACAAGGACATCGTTTGTGCCGGCTATCCACTGAGGTCCTGTTCCATTGCCCTGTCAAGCAAGGCCCCTTAGCTGACCTGATAGATCCTGTAGATACATTGACACCATCGAGGAGGGCACTGGGGAGCTCAACCGAATATCAGCTCTGGGTCTCATCATTTACGGGGTTGGGGATTGTCAAGCAAAAGAAATGGCGTGGGTAAATTGAACGATGATGATTGGCAGGAAACACCGCAGCATTTGGAGCTGATTGACGGATTGATGGAGGATATGCTGGTGGAAAAATGGAATGCTTTCGCCAAGCGCAGGTCATACTCTCATTGCAATTGCATGCCCTCCAATTTGAAAACCTTTTAGACTCATTCTCGATTTCCTGGGCTTCTGCACCTACTTTCTCTGCTTCTTCTTTGCCTTCATGTTCCGACGCAACAAGAACGCTCACCACTACTACAAAAGCGTCTCATTCTATCATCAATACAATCAAACCTGTTTGCCCTGCCATCCAATCTTCTACTATCAAGAATTTCAAGCAAATCGAAGGTCCCCTGGAATACAACGAGAAGAAGGGGGCCTACATGAACCAGTGGGCCTGGCTCACCGAGGCTCAGTCCTTCAACATGCACTGTCGCAGTCTCAATGCCCACTGTCACCTCAGCCAGGTCCAAGATGGGACCTTCGCGGCAGATGTGGTGCCAGAAATATCTCCTGCAAAACTCTGGGCTCATGGGAGCTGATCTTGTCCAAACAGTTTCGAATGGTGATGGAGTGCTTGGTGGTGGTGGGTGTGATCGGGAACCTCATGTCCGCCATCAAGCTTGGCCGACGTTTGGGTTGGAGCCGCTACTTTCGAAACCTAGTAGCATCTTTTTCGACACTTGGGAAATAAAGGGAGAGTAGGAAAGATTGTTTGAGATTGAATTCCCGGCCAAGTTTGTGTTCCACATCTCCTTCCTCTTCGTGCTCGCGATGGTCCCACTGCGGATGGCCTGTCTGGACCGGGTGGAGAACGTTGTTGCCGTCTTTGCCATCCTCTTCACATCTGTCCATTTCCTCTTCTTCTGTCGGTTAATAAGCTTTGATATTTTCTTCCCTACTTTGGTACATCCTCAAGCAAAGACGTCTTTAGTGGTCTGCGTTTCCTCGGGCCCTTCGTGCTACTGCTGTACAAGATTGTGAGCGGGGACCTGGTTCGATTTTTCTCCATCTACTTCGTCCTAGTCATGGGCTTCTCTCAGTGTCTCTTTTTCTTTGCCGCTTAATTTTAGATCTGTGAGAGAAGCAAGTTCAACTATTGACAGCCTTCTATGTGATCTACAACAGCTGCTCTGGGGAGCACCACGAGAACTCGACGAAGGGGAGCTTGGGACCGGAGCCCAACCGGACCTCCATCATCAGCAACGGCGCGGAGGCCTTGGCCCGCATGTTCATCATGAGCATCGGGGAGTTCAACATCTTCTACCGCGACTTCCAGCACTGCAAACTGGCTCCACTGGCCAAGGTTAGCTCTCTGTTTCAATCCTCTAGCCATACCCCTCGCCCCAGTGTGACCCTAGAAGAAGAGAGGAGAAAGCGGAGATAGCAGATGCTGTTCCTGGTGTTCGAGCTGACGGTGTCGGTGATGATGCTGAACATGCTCATCGCCATGATGGCGCGCACCTACCAGGCCATCATGGAGACCGAGAAGGAGTGGAAGCGCCAGGTTATGCCTCCTTTTATACCCCCTCTTTGTTGCTTGGAAAATGAAAAATAAAATGTCGATAAAATCGATTATCATAATTTTGAATCATCAATCCTCACAAGCGAAGAAACATAGTGCTGGGTGCAGTGGGCGAAGGTGATCCTGATGATCGAGCAGTCGCTGGAGCCGGGGGAGCGGCTGGTGGCCCAGTTGAAGTACTCCCGACCCATCGGCACCAACACCAGCCATCGCGCCTTTGTCGTCCAGTACAAGCGCTCAGTACAAACGCCCCTTTTGCTCCGTCTCTCTTCAATCACCAAGGCAGCCTGCGGCCACAGGAAACGGAGGCAGAGGAGGAACAGAAGCGTCTGCATGCAGAGCGACAGAGCCTGAAGGAGCACCAGCGGACCATGAAGATGAAGGCTGAGAATGGCGCCATGTCTAGGTGAGTTTTTAAAGTTTTTGAAAGTTTTGGACTTTTGGTGAAATTTTAGGACTCATTAAGATTGATTGGTAAAGCTAACTAAATTGAACGATACAATTTATGGGAAAGGCAATTGACAGGATGGGCCATGTGCATCAAAGCTCTGCAGTGCCTCAGCTGACAAACATTGGGGAGCCGACTCAGACGCCTATTTGATCGGATGGTTATACATTTCAGCCGAACATTCCATTCAACCGGCAAATATAATTGAAAATTTTCCTTCTTCCTTTCATTTTGCTCTATTTCTTTGCATCAACTCCAATTCTGAACTGAACAACTGATCGTATCTGACTGGAATAATCTTGCAAATGACGAAATTCAGAGCTCCCACCGTTCGTTGAAATCAAACATACAAGTTCATTCCCTCATCTTAAGAAGCACACTTATGCCGTTTTAAAGCCGTCCTCGGCTTTTTCTCTGCCATTGCCAAAATCTATGCTTATACACGCTGCAAACATAAAAAACGAAACCCTAACAACCCGTTTAACCTGCAAGAAAGCATGAAAGAGTTATTCCACTGGATCGCTTGCTATATCAATGCTATATTGGTCTGCCGAATGCTTTTTAACTCTGTTGTTTATTCTTGAAACATTCCCGTGAACTTTTCTGACACCCATGCCTAATGCATTTGCTTGAGAATTCAGTGATGGCTCGGTATCACAAGGAATAGATAGAATTAGTGTAGTGAAGCTGAGACACATTTGAACAAGGTATTCTCGGCGGTTGCCAAGATGCGCGGCCTTACCTCAAGACACCACCTAGATGAAAATGCCAAAATTCATCAGATTTCAATGAAAAACTATGAATTATGCATGTTCCAATTTTTGAAACATCAAGATTTTGGGTTTTTAACTATAAATCGAGAAATACTAAAAATTTCCAAAAATCCTTTTGCCAGCTTCAAAATATTATTTTCACGGATGTACATACCAAAAATCAGCTAGTTTCATCGAAAAACCATGGAATTATGCATGTTCAAATTTTTGAAACATCAATATTTTGGGTTTTTGACTATAAATCAATAGATAAAAAATATTTCGAAATTTCTTTTTGCCAGCTTCAAGATATTACTTTGACGGATGTACCTGCCAAAAATCAGCTGATTTCATTGAAAACCCAGCGATTTATGATTTTTGGTACTTTGAAACATCAAAATTTTGGGTTTTGGGCGAAAAACGCAATATTACGTCAAGCACAAAAAATGGCCTGGAGATACCACCTAGGCGGACCTTCATGCAAAAAATTAGCCAATTTCGTTGAAAAACCGCGGAGTACGGGCCCCGGAACCACACACACACATATATATATATATATATATATATATATATGCGGACAGACGGACGCAAAAATGGGGTAACTGCTTAAGCTGGCCTGGGCCGCCCGCCGCTTCGGGCAGGGCGCCAGAGCTCCTCCGGCCTCCGGGCACGGGTGCTACGGCCCCAACGCTTCACCAAGCAATCGTAGCATTCTAGGCGGCGCTCCGGGGCCTCCGCACCCATGCCCTCCAGCCTACGGAGCTCTGACTGCCCTGCCCTCCGCGGCAGGCGGCCTTCGGCCGCGCAAAAATGGTATTTTACGGCAAGTACCAGGAGGGTTGGGAACTGTGAGTCATAGCATGTGTCAATTCATTTCACAGGGGCAAACACTGATAGTGAAATGAAGACGCCTCTGTTGTGATCCGGCAGCCTCTCCTTGAGTGAGCCGATGTGATCTTTGAATCCGCCTGTGTATGCCTCACCAGACGAGGAGGTCGCTAGACAGTTCTGCTTTTTTTCCTGCAACTGAGTGTCTTTCTGCTGGGGACTGCTTGCTGTGGTTTGGTGGAAAATTTCAACTTAGGTTTTAACTTATTTAAACAAGTATATGGCGCAAAGCGCAATAGGTGACCGCGGAGCGATTCCCCCTTCCTCCTCCACCTACAACAGTCCCCAAAAATGTAATTTTAACTTGGAAATGTTTCATTTTAAATGATACATTTGTTTAATATCGTAATGTGTACGTACACATCAAGTTTCATGCAATTTTGCTCCAAAACCAGTCATTTCTTAATTTTCAACATGCCGTTGTAAACATTTAAAATAATTAACTACCCCGTTATTGGGTTCTCAAATGTTCCAATTTTCAACCTTTCTACCCGAAAAATAAATGTTTCAAATGCTCCGGGACCGGTTCCAGCCATCCAGATCTTCCTAAAATTTGATTACCTTTCATCAAAAAAAAAGTTTGTCCAAATCCGTTGAGATTTTGCCATTTTTCAACATACTCCATATTTCAACCTTTCTACCCAAAAAAGTTATGTTTCAAATGCTCCGGGACTTGTTCCACCCCTCCAGATCTTCCTAAAATTTTATTACTTTTCAGGGAAAAAAAAGTTTGTCAAAATCCGTTGAGAATTGAGCCTTTTACAGCATACCAAAATTTTCACCCTTTCCACCCAAAAAAGTGATGTTTCAAATGGTCCGGGACCGCTTCCTACCTGCGATATCTTCCTAACACAATTTACCTTTCAGGAAAAAAAAAGTTTGTCCAAATCCGTTGAGAATTCGCCCGTTCCCAGCATTTCCAGATATATATATATATCAGGACAAAAATTCAGTAACCTCTATAGACCGCGGAGCGGCCCTTCGGGCCGCCCCGCGGGTCAATTTAGGAATATCGTTAATCAAAGCACTAAACACATGTGCTTGTCAAATGTCGAGTCACCAGTCATTGCAAAAGTGGTCAATACAGTCTTGGCCTAAAAAACTGCAAACCATTTCTAGGGTAGCAAAGTTCAAAAAGCGATCAGCCTCATATAGGTCGTGGGAAACTAACATGTGGCATTATTATAAGTCTTCTAAATTAAGATATGCGCATTGTTTTTATAGAAATCTAAGGAAAAATCTTTTCAGTAGTGAAAATTCCCAGCGCTCCCGCAAATCCCCCACAATATTCATCATGAGGGTAAATCCAAATTGGCTAGTTCTTTTTGTTGGCCTTCATTTCGGCGAAGGGGTTGAAAGTCCGGCAAATCTTCGCCTGATCACCTTCAATCTTTGGGAAGGGGCAAAGCATGTACCGGATGGCGAAGCCAAAGTGGCCCAAACCATCGCTGAATTTGACCCCCACGTCGTTGCCTTTCAAGTTTGTTCGATTTGACACCGACATGTGATGCATTTTTGAATGCAAATATTAGATTCAATTCTCTAGCGTTAGCAGCTGCTGGGTCGCAAATTGCACTTGTGAAGTTTTGATTTCAGTAACGTTTGATTGAAATCAATGACTATTACATTGATAGTAAACACCCAATGTAGTAAAATCGGGGTGCCGGAGCAATAATTATTTTACATTTTGAAGTGCGTTTACGATACAGCGCCGTTCTCGCTGGGGGAAAGCTTTTCGGATGCGGTTTTTTGCTGTAAACTGGCAAGCGAATAGAGCCATACGTTGGCAATGTTACTTTTTCTCTAGGGGCCACAGGAATTTTGCTAGATGCTCTGAACTGAGGTGCGGGTTTTTACATTGGACATAATAACAATTACAATTTGATATGTTTCAAATGAAAATCACTTATACCAATGCTATTTTATTTTGATTATCATTATTAATGCATGGTGACATGAACTATAATACTCTATGATGGCGCTTTGTCTATGATGTGATGAATGTGCGCTTTTCACTCTGAATGATGTTGACTTCAGTGCAAGGAATTATTGCATGCTACGAAAATCTGTTTTATTCCTGCCATCGAAAAACAGTGCGAACTGTTTTATTCCTCCAATCAAGAACCAGGGACTGGAAAAGCTCCGCTTAGGCAGGAGTTGCTTAAGCAGTCACTCCCCGCTTCCTCTCAAACCTATGATTCTTGAATAAATAAGTTCTTTTGCCCTTCATTTATTGTTTTTTGCCTTTTATTGGAGAAGAAAAGCGAATAAACAGTCCCATTAAACGAAGCAAATACGAAATAATGTATAAATAATGCAAACTAGTATGGTACTCACTTGGCCCGAGTTTCATTGAAAAGTAACTATAGTTGAATTTTTGCCCAGAAAGTTATAACATTGCAGTATGCTTCTGTTTTCCATCTATTTAATTGTCTATGTTGAAATCCTGCCATCATTTAGAAAAATTGCTGGGAGAATTTGAGTATTTATGTCTTTATGACCACTAGCGAGAAAACTGCAGGAGGCCACTGACCCAAGCTTAAGAAAAATTGTGCGAGCATTGAATGCATCAAAATGGAGGATAGTACGCATGCAGAGGTCTGTACGCGATGAAATAGTTATTCTTACTCGCCTCCCTTTGCAAGGGGAAGTGCACAAAGTCAAGTAAGTGCACTCATTTATCCATAAAAAGCATTATTTGCGTGTTTCCTTAATGTCTCCTTGATGTCTCCAATCACGTTCAACTTACAAGCTTAGACCCAAAATAATTTTTTGAACCATTAAACGATAGACTGAGACATTGAGAGGAAATGTGCAGCGATAATGATTTCCTCTGACACAACAGGTGGGCGGATGGGTCCTCCACGCCCTCCTGGGCAAAATGGGCACGGCCAGCTGTCGAATGGTTTGGTAACCTAGTCCAGCCCTCAAATGGCATCGCTGTGGGCAGTCAGATTTTGCTTCCAAGCAACCAAAGTCTTCACTTCAATTTCTGGGCTTCTCATCTTACTTTCCATCCCTATGGTCCGTATACCGCCTGCGATAAGAAGGCCACAACTGCTCAGCAAGTGACGCCATCCTATATCTGCTTAGAAATACATTCTATATGCTTGGAAATTCTATATCTGCAAATATAACGAACGCACTAGTCTCCCCCAACTATTTATGACACAAAAACCCAATAAATTTGCGTTTTGCTCTAGTCTGAAATAGAATAAATAAAATTAAAGTAAACAAGGAAATATCGGCTATAGCCAATACATGCGCGGCCTTGTTTACCTTGTTAAGCAATGAAATAAACAATAAAGAACTCAAGAAAAATTGAAATGACTCAAACAAAAGGAATCAGTAACAAATTGATATTGGTCTATTTTGGGTTTCTGAGGCATTTAAAAATGATAAACAACAGTCTAAATCATACTTATCTGGGGGTCAAATGGTAGGGGGGGCGCCCACGTGCGTCCGAAGGGGGGCGGGGGGCGCCTTCCTATGCTTTCCCTACGTGGTAGGTCCGGGGGGGGGGGGGGGTGCGGGGGGGCGCTTTGGGGGGGACTGGGGTGGCGGGGGTCCGCAAGGGTAGGGATGTATTGCCAATTTTTGGCAGAAAATTTTTATATTTTAGGGCCCCCAAGATCAATTTTTTGCCTTGGCAGATGTGGTACGTCCGGCGTGGTCGAGGTTTTTTGACCATAAATCAAGAACCAATCAAAATGGTGTCGATCCCAAAAAAACGCCCCGAAACACCACCCAGACGGACCTTCATGCAAAAAATTAGCCAATTTCATTGAAAAACCGCGGAGTAGTGGCCGCGAACACACAGATGACGGACGAAAAATGGGGTAACAGCTTAAGCGGGCCTTGGCCACCCGCCGCTCCGGGCAGGGCGCCAGAGCTCCTACGGCCTCCGGGCACGGGTGCTACGGCCCCTACGCTTCGCCTAGCATGCTTCGCATGCTAGGCTACGCTCCAGGGCCTCCGCACCCATGCCCTCCGGCCTCCGGAGCTCTGACTGCCCTGCCCTCCGCGGCAGGCGGCCTTTGGCCGTGCAACAAGGTATTATCGGCTATCGCCAAGATGCGCGGCCTTTGTTCCAGTACAAGTAATAACCACTAGCTACGTTACAAAACTTTTCAATTCGCATGGTTGATACGTACCTGCCAAAAATTAGCTGATTTCATTGAAAAACAATGGATTTATGCATGTTCAAATTTTTGAAACATCAAGATTTTGGGTTTTTGTCTATAAATCAAGATAAAATAAATATTTCAATAAATCCTTTTGCCAGCTTTAAGATATTACTTTGATGGATGTACCTGCCAAAAATCAGCTGATTTCATTGAAAAACAATGGAGTATGCATGTTCAAATTTTTGAAACATCAAGATTTTGGGTTTTTGTCTATAAATCAAGATATAATAATTATTTCGAAAATTCCTTTTGCCAGCTTCAAGATATTACTTTGACGGACGTACCTGCCAAAATTCAGCTAATTTCATTGAAAAACCAGTGATTTATGAATTTTCATATTTTGAAACATCAAAAAATTGAGTTTTGGGCAAAAATCGAAAAATTACGTCCATCGCAAAAAATGGCCTGGAGATACCACCCAGGCGGACCTTCATGCAAAAAATTAGCCAATTTCATTGAAAAACCGCGGAGTACGGGCCCGGGACAGACATATATATATATATATATATATATATATATATATGCGGACAGACGGACACAAAAATGGGGTAACTGCTTAAGCTGGCCTTGGCCGCCCGCCGCTTCGGGCAGGGCGCCAGAGCTCCTCCGGCCTCCGGGCACGGGTGCTACGGCCCCTACGCTTCGCCTAGCATGCTTCGCATGCTAGGCTACGCTCCGGGGCCTCCGCACCCATGCCCTCCGGCCTCCGGAGCTCTGACTGCCCTGCCCTCCGCGGCAGGCGGCCGGGGGCCGCGCAAAAAAATAAACAGCTTAAATGTAACATTTTAAAGATCATATCGGGTGAAATCGAAGATTCTTCGACGTGGATCTGGGCCAACTCTGTGAGTCGCCAAAAGCAAGTGCAATGGTTGCTACAGAATGCTGCCTTAAGACGCCAATTGGGTAGGGTTTTATGATTCTGTTTTCGTCCTTATAACGCTATGCCCATCCAAGTTTTTTACATTTACACTCTTCTGACAACGATAGGACACAAGAACCAGCAAACAGGTATCGTATTCAAATCGCCACTTTTCTCTCATCTCAGTTCTATCAGGATGAAATCGCTGGATTTACGAAGAAGTTGTGGAATGCTTGCAGAGAACGACGAGCCAACATTTCTGCTTGGCGATTTCAACGCACCGTCAGCGCTGGATTGGACCCCAGAAGCTGCCCACCTTCACTGCGGCTGGAACATCTCTTGGCCCGTTTCCAAGGTGGTTCCACATTTTGCTCTTCTCCCTTACATCTCCCAACCCCACCCCCTACCGCCCCATCCCGATTTTTACCAACCAAAATTTTTGCAATGAAAAACAACCAACTACCCAACTTTTTGCAATGAAAAACAACCAACTACCCAACAATTGAGTGACCGGTGGAGGGGGGGGGGGGGTAAAACCAACCAACTTCGGCGTGGATTCATTTTTAAATCGGGAAAGGTATGTCTCCTCCGCTCCTCGACCGGGGAATTTTGGTCCTTATTTCCCCAATCGTGTTTTTGAGCTCGTGGAAGCGAACGGTTTTGTGGACGCTTTTCGCGAACTGCACCCAGACCCCGTAGCCACACCCGGCAATACTTGGTCGCCCAAAGTAAAACGAAGAGGTTGCCATTCTGCTCCTCTTCCATGTGTTCAATTTCATCACCTTTGAAAGCCAATTCCCGCAACGGCAAGGAGCCGCAGGACCGCATCGATTTCGTCTACTACAAGGCATCACGCTTCTACCTTTTTTCTAGCTTGCCAATCGGAAATGGGCCACCATTTTAGGGCAAAGGAGTACGACCAATTGCTGCTGAAGTACATCCGGATGTAGAGGTTGGCCAAAAGCAATGGATTGAAAGCTTTGAAGCGAAGTTGGATTGAGGACTCTGAGCGCACCGGAAGCTGGCCGTCCGATCATTCTTTCGTCATGGTGGATTTTGAAGTGAACTCTGAATAGATCCTATGTGCCATGTTTTTCGCAGCATTCATTCCCCGGATCAATCGATGATAAATTAATGACATGGTCATGTAAAATAGTTGGTGTGATGGAAATATCAGTTTTTCACAATGACAGGCGTATCCAAGGCAATTATTGTTAATAATCAGACCGTCTTAATAAAGAAGCACAATCGCGTAAGGTTATGGGTGTTGAAAAAAATTTAAAAAGTGGTGCATTAGACCAGATTTTAAATTAAGTTAAAATAATTTCTAAGAATTACCGCTAGGACGACTCTTAAAAGGCTTACAATTTCATTTTTTGGACTAAAGAGCCACATTTGGCTTGCCGATGGTACCAGATATAAACTATGCTTGACTAATAAATTACATCATAAAAAGGAATATTTTTCGCAATATATTATCGCAATATTCGCAATTCGTAATATTTTTCCTCAAGAGCAGCTGGCCTCATTGGTTTCGTCGTCCGTCATCAGTGAAATCGCATCGATTCCGATCTAGCAATCCAAACGAGTAATTTTCAAGTCTGAGTTTCAAACCTTTGAAATTTACAGCGTAGTTTTCTCGCAGCATATCGGCGACGAAATGCACCTAAAATTAACAGCAATAAAGCCCGATTGAAATCAATTGTTCCTCCAACCAGTGCAAATCAGCCAAAAGCCACATCCAATTTTTTTGCATAATTCAAAAATTTAAAAATTGAAGTAGTGACTCCAATTTTTTTAACAGTTCTTGAAAATACTTTGTGCCATCTGAAGCAGCAAAATTCGCCAAACCAGAACAAAAGATGCCAACCACAAGAGTGCCGGGGGAAATAGGGATGGAGACGCGTCGCCAGTGTCTTGAATCCACGCTCACCTCCCGTCCCAGGGACTCGAAGAGGCAATGGCTCAAGTCGTCCAGACAGACTCTCAACCGACCCTCCACCCCTGCCTGGTAGTAGCTGCAAATGGAGCCCATTATCAGACTGAGGGGCAGGGGAGAAAGATGGACAGGACTTGAATGCCAGACGAGCTGGCCCGGTGACAGTGAAGACGGGCGAGGAGAGCAGAAAGACGTCCTGCCGATCCTTCGTCAGCCCCGCATAGGCGAACATGCCCTCTGCAAGTTTGGGCCTTGACACAATAGTCGCCCCACAGTGAAAGGCCTGGATAAACTTTCAGCATTTATCCTATGTGCCCAGCGAAGTCAGGAGTTCTTATGCTTCACAGTTTTATTCCACTAAACGCAGCATCAAAATAAGTAATTTAAGCGGGACTTGAGAAGGAAAACCAAGAACGCTATCTGCAAAATAACCTATTAGAAGGAATGAGCCTAAATTCAGGGCAGTAAGGCTTGGCAAGGCAAACCATTGCTCGCATCGGCGTAGATCCCCGTGAGGCTGTTGTCCACTTGTCGATCACTCAGCCGCCACTCCCGAGCCCCGCCAGCCGAGGCTGGCAAACTCAGCCCAGTCGACCTGTGCCACCTCCTCCCTTCAAGAGCAGCAGATGCCTCTCCCCTCAAACTAGACCTGGGGCCGTTGAAGTAGGAGCAGACGCTGGAGTCGTCGAAGTCGCAGGCCACCAGCGGGCAGGCACCCGCCTCTGAGCGGGAGGCTGGAGGTTGTGATTGGATTTATTCCAGGCTGAGGCTGAGGGAGGATTTGAGACGGAGTGGAGGGTTCGGAGCGAAGGTTTCCGGGCGCACTGGACGCGGTTGGAAGGCTTCCGTCTGCCGGCCGACTGTGAACTCCTTCACTCGCTGCTGAGCTATTGGAGCACGCTGGTTGAAAGCTGCAAGGGTTCGCTTATTTTAGCTTAACTTGAACCAAACTGACTTTTGCGATTGGAAAGCCAGAAATAGGGAGGAGGTTGAAACTGAGGGATAGAGGACAAGGAGGAAAGATGGGGATATAGGGGAGGACAAGAGAGGAAGAGGCACAGTCAGGCGGTGCAGGGAGTGGTGATTGGGCGTGAAGGGAGAGGCCGGGGCGGACAGGAAGCTCGGGGACAATAGGCTCAGGGAGGGTGACATAGGAGGCGTCCAGGACCACGCGCTGCGGCTTCACCAGTTCCGGCGTTTCCAGTGGCATCTCGATCACCTCGTCCGGCACCACCTTCAACTTCTCTTCTCCATCACCTGTCTCCCTAGTCCAACTCTAGAGGTGGGCGAAGGGGGAGGGGCTAGGTAGGGGCTAGGCTAGAAATACCAATAGATTGGAAGAAAGGCGGTCGATTTCTAAATCCAGCAGGACAAGGGCATGGGTCTTTTCAACCGATTGTCTTCCAGTTGAAAATGATTTCGCCACTCTATTAGGTTGTGGGAGACTGAGAGTAATTTGAGGACCTTGGCGAGGTCGGCGCTGATGTCCGGATGCGGAGCGCTGATGTCCGGCGGTTGCCAGTCCTGGAGGCCGTAGTCCAGGGCTGCAGGGCGTCGGAAGCCGTCGAAGCCGGGCAGGGCGGTGTCCTGAGCCTTCCCCACTCCTGTAGCTGCAGCAGGGAGAGGATCGCTGTTGGCCAGCAGCGGCAGCAAAGGGGCCATGTTCTGCAGCAGACTCAGCAGGTCGATGTTGCCCAGGCCGCCTGCTCCGCCGCCTTAAAGCTTTCATTGATCGTCAAGAGAAACAGCAGCCGTTTGCCAAGATTTGCGGCAGTGAAAACCTTGTCATTCACTGAAAAGAGCGCTCCCCTATTTGGCCTCAGTAAAATCATGTAAGAATAACCAGATTCTAACATTATTTTATCAATATTTTTCTTTCTCGATGGTAAAATACTGAACTATCAGGCAGACTTATTGTGGCGCATAATATGATATGCAAATTCCAGGTATCACAATAAAATGAAAATTCATATTTCATGAGAAAGCATAAAATGAATAGAATAAAATCAAAATCTACCCAAATTTATAAAGTCAAAATACACTGCATTTTATAATTCTGTAATTTGTGAATTACGTATGAAATGCGTGAATTCGTAATGACGGAATACAACAGAAGACCAACAGAAAAATCAAAGTAAGAGCTCTCCCATTTCTGGCCCAGCAAATTGCCGAAACATCAGGCAGACCAACCAGCAGCAGCCGTTTCCGGGAACAGGCTGAAGGAGAGTGGCGGGAAGAAGTCGTCAAAGAATGAGCTGGCTGGCGTCGTCGTCGTCGTCGCCATCGTCGTCGTCGTCGTGGTGCTCGGCGTCGTCGAAGTACTCGTAACAGTGGCCGGGGGAGTAGGAGTGGTAGGTGGCAGTGTAGGGGCCTCCGGCTCTCCCTCCACCCTATCGGCCACAATCAGCATAGGCCGCGGCCCTGGCCTAGGCGGTGGGCGGGCCAGAGGGCGGTAGGGGGGCTGGTAGTAGTCGGCGACTTCCGGTGGGGGACGGAAGTAGCCCCAGTTGCGGCGGGGGCCGGGGAAGCGGAGGGCGGCGGGGATGCCGGGTTGGGGGCGGCTGCGGTCGTCCTGCTGTCGGGGGAGGTAGAGACTGCCGCCGTCCCATTGGCTGGAGGAGCTGCGTTTGGAGCGGGGCTTGGCGGGGCTGCTGAGGTCTGGAAATGAGGAGCGGGAGGGTGAGGGGTTTTGGGGACGATTTGGATGGTTTCAGGCCATGCGAAAGGGAAAGTGAGGAAATTTAGGGATCGGTGTAAACTAATTTAGGGACTCTCCCTTTCGCATGGCATGAATCCTGCTGAGGTCTGGAAATGAGGAGTGGGAGGGTTTGGGGCTGTTTTGGGGACGAATTGGATGGATTTGGGCCATGCGGAAGGGACAGTGAGGAAATTGAGGGATAGGTGTAGAGAGGATAGGTTTGTCTAGTACTCGATGGACAAGGCTGGGCAGCGTAGGACACGTCGTCGATGGCAACGTAGCCGGGGCCTTGGATCTCGGCGTAAAATACAATCTACAAACGTCATGCCTTGATTGAATGCACTTTATGCATTTCTAGACCACCTGAAATGGCTTTAGATGGGGCGGGATAGGGATTTCGCGGTACTGCCATTTATGGCGCTGAAAGCCATCAATACTCAGCAGACACTGTACTTCTTGGCTTCCCTTCTCCTGCCGACAAACCTCAAGCAGTCCACATTTGCCAATCATTTATAGGCCTAAAAATTCCAAATCCTACTCGAAGACGACTGGACATGGACTTCTTCCTGAACCAGAAGCTCAACAGTCCTTCTTCTATCTGGCAAGGCAGCACTGAGCTGGTCAGAGCTGCGCTCATGCGTCCTCCTGCCCTTCCTTTCACGTATGCATATTCATCGCCTGTCATGTTATGAACAATTCATTAATGGCTGTCCAGAAGCAAACGGAAGAAAAAACGCCGTCCAAGTCGCCCTCTGGGAAGGCCTCTTGGGCGTTGTGCCAAGGTCCAGCTGCAAAAAATAAACATTTCAGAAATCCGCAGCAGTTAAGGCCCTGGCCTCACTCACGCACTCAGGCGCGTGGCGTTTCACTCACCCCATGTGAGAATAAAAGGCAAGCTGGAAGGCTGATAGTTTAAACCATTCGATGGTGCGTTAAACATTTTCGTCAAAATTTTAAAAAACAAAGTGTGAGCGAAGGGCGAAATGCTCCGTTTTTTACTCACTGAAACGAATGCACCAGGCCACAAAAAGGAAGAAGTTTGAGGGCAAATGTAGAAAGCGCAAAAGATTGGACTTGGCGCGGATTCGAACCCAACATTCCACTTTACATCATCCCCGCCAACCAACTGCGCCACTGAGGCAGTGACAATGGAATGAGAATAAGCCTGTAAATGAAAGAAGCCCAAATAAGACAAGGCTGAACAATAGTATGAGCATTTCTTCGCGAAATCACATTGAATCCTAAAGCCAGAGAAAGCTTAGAAGGCAATTTCAAGCTGGCTTGGAAAAAAGGGGCTGGTGAACAAATATTGCTGATAAAGCTAGAACAATCAATGCGTTTTGCTAGCTATCAAACCTAAATTCTGCTGGACCAATAGAGGTGAAGGAGTTTCAGTGGGGCCATGAAATAGTGGATGGTAAGCGGTGTGAGTAGGCTGAGTGCTGGAGAGAGTGGCTGCTGGTGAATTGGAAAGGCAAATGGGAGGTGCGAGTGGAGAAGGACGGGGAGGCAGGCCAAGGCGGAGCGCCAGGTTTCTGGGCCGCCCCTACTTGCCAGAGGCTTTCGAGGCTCGCAACTCGGTGCTAGGCTGCGCCCACTCCTGCCTCCCCCGTACAGCTGAAGGATGGGTGGATAGGTGGAAGAGGGGAGGTAGGTGATGGGCCATGAGAGGTGTATGGGGATTGGAGGCCTGTGCATAGAAGCATGGTGAAATAGAGGCTGTTCTTGAGCAAAGCAAAGGCATGGAAGGCTTGCCAAAAATCTTTCAAAACCAAAGACCAATCCTACTTCAAACAAATCCTCAAATTTTTTGAAATTCCTGCTCATTTCCTACCCCTGACAAAAAAGAAGGTGAAAGTTGGAGGGATGGGTGAATAAGGGTGGGAGGCGGCTGGATGGATTGTAGGTGGTGGTTGATGGTGTGCGCGGTGTCCTGGGTGACGCGGTGGGCGTGGAGCTGGCTGCAGGCGCTGGCCAGGTTCACGTAGTTCTTCCCGTCCCCCGTCTGCTCTCTGTCCCACTTCAACCCAGCCCCAGGCAGGAGAGGAGAAAAGTGGGAGCTTCGTGAACCGCAGATGGAGGGCCAGCCCAAGCCCAAAAGAGAGCCAAGGCGACCCAAGGACGCTTGAGATGAAGGAGAGGAGTAGGAGGACTGGAGGAGGTGATTGCCGATGTCGTACTTGGTGAAGTAGAGCGCGTAGAGCTGGTCGCAGGTGCTGGCCAGGTTCGTGAAGCTTTCCTTGGCGCCCATCCCGATGCCCGCGAAGCCCCTCCAGGCGCCCATTCCGTCCTCTTTCCAGCTTCCTTCCAACCCAGCCCCAGGCAGGACAGGAGAGAGAAAGAAAGGCTGAACACGGCAAGGCGTGGGTTCATTGAGGCTGTTTAGGCCCCAATGGAACCCTTTTGACGCTTGAGGTGGTGGAGAGGTGTAGGGAGAGTGAAGGAGGTGCAGAAGGCGTGGAGGACGGCCCAGTCGCTGGTGATGTACTAGCAGATGCGGTGGGTGGCCTGGGTGGCGCAGATGAAGTTCCGGCGGGTGTCGGAGCTGGCTGAGGAGAAGTAGGAGGGCTGGAAGAAGGTGGAGAAGCTGCGGAGGTCGGCCTGGTCGCTGGTGAACATGGGGAAGGTGTAGAAGACGTGGAGGATGGCCTTGGTGCCGGTGGAGCTCTGGCAGTTGCTGTAGGTGCCCTGGGTGGTGAGGATGGAGTTCCGGTGGGCGTCCGAGCTGGCTGAGTAGAAGGAGGAGGGCTGGAAGAAGGTGTAGAGGCTGTGGAGGTCGGCCTGGGTGCTGGTGATGTCCTTGAAGGCACGGAGGGCGGCCACGGCGGCACTGACAGGCCTTGAGAGGGTGGTGGAGACGTGGAGGGCGGCCTGAGTGCCGGCGGAGTCCTTGAAAGCGCGGAAGGCGGCCTGGGCGGTGTTGGTGAGCTGAGAGAAGGTGTAGGTGAACTTGCAGAGGCCGTAGGAGGCGCGGAGGGCGGCCTGGGCGCTGTTGGAGTTCTGGTGGGCGTACGCGCTGAAGGAGGGCTGAGAGGCGGTGTAGGGGACGTGGAGGGCGGCCCTGGCGGCGCTGACAGGCCTTGAGAGGGTGGCGGAGTCCTTGAAAGCGCGGAGGGCGGCCCCGGCGCTGCTGGTGAGACTGGAGGAGGTGTAGGAGATGATGAGGTGGGCTCTGGGCCTCTTCTTCCCGCCCCCTTCCTTTTCTAGTAGGAGGGGGCCCTTTCTTCTTCCGGTGAGATGGGCTCAAAGCCTCTTTTGTGTCCCTTTTGGATCTTTTGTGGGCTTTTTTTGCCTCTTCTTCCCGCCCCCTTCCTTTTCTAGTAGGAGGGGGCCCACTTTGCTTTCCCTTTTCCCCCACCCCTTTTCCTCCCCCCTTTGAAAGGTATAAGGGGCTGGGAGACGGTGAAGTAGGAGAGTTGAAGCTGAGGCCGTCCTTGGCAACGCCGATGATGCTCTGGCCGCCGCTGAAGAACTTGTGGGTCTCGAGGCCCGGGCAGGGGTTGGAGATGGCGTTCTTGGAGCAGGTGACGAACTTGGAGTTCTTCTGGTCCTGGCAGGAGGTGGAGACGGGCGTGGTGACGAACTTGGAGCTTTTCTGGCCCTGGCAGGAGGTGGAGACGGGCGTGGTGACGAACTTGGAGCTTTTCTGGCCCTGGCAGGAGGTGGAGATGGGCGTGGTGACAAACTTGGAGCTCCTCTGGCCCTGGCAGGCGGTTGAGATGCTCTTGGCGGCCTCCCTGGCGGAGGTGGCGCTCTTCTGGCCCTGGCAGGCGATGGAGACGGACTTGGTGGCTGGGGGGGGGGGGGTGTTGGTTTTGGTGGGGGGGGGTGGTGTTGTTTTTTGGGGCTTTTGTTGGTGGGGGTGGGGGGGTGGGGGCTGGCTTTGGGCGGGGGCCCTTCTTTGCTGCCTCGTGGCGGCGCTTTTCCCTTGCGTGTGGAGAGGACTTGGCTTCTTGGAGCCGGCGGTGTTGTCGTAGCCCCAGGCAGAGCTGTTGACGAACTTGTTGGCCTCCTCGGAGCTGGCGGTGCCATCGTAGCCCCAGGCAGAGCTGTAGACGAACTTGGGGGTTTTTTTTTTTTGTTTGCCTCCTTGGAGCTGACGCTGTTGTCGTTGCCCCAACCGGTGCTGTAGGCGGACTTATTGGCCTCCTTGGAGCTGGCGTAGTCCTTGTTGCCCCAGCCGGTGCTGTAGGCGGACTTGTTGGCCTCCTTGGAGCTGGCGTAGTCCTTGTTGCCCCAGCCGGTGCTGTAGGCGGACTTGTTGGCCTCCTTGGAGCTGGCATAGTCCTTGTTGCCCCAGCCGGTGCTGTAGGCGGACTTGCTGGCCTCCTTGGAGCTGGCACTGTTGTCGTAGCCCCAGGCAGAGCTGTAGACGAACTTGTTGGCCTCCTTGGAGCTGACGTAGCTCTCGTTGCCCCAGCCGGTGCCGGTGCAGGTGAAGAGGGAGGCCATGGAGCCGGTGAACTAGTTTCTGATTGCCTTAGCCCTAAGGAGGGCTGTTGGTTGAGGGTTGAGTGAGGGTGTGGAGAGTGTGTAGATATGGAGGGGGCGCACAGTTGTGCTCGAAGAGTGTGGGGGCCTTAGAGTGGGTGTAGGTATGGAGGGGCTATGGTAGATGACGTCACTCAAACGCAAGGATTGCGAAAGAGATCAGCCAGGCTAGAGAAGGTTCTCGAAGGGTTGCAAAAGGGGCAGCGTTTGGCCAAGAAAAGGCTTCCACGCGGGGTGAGAGAGGGTGGGAATGGAGGGAGGGTGTAGAGAGGGTGGACTGGAGGGTGTAGGAGCTGAAGAGGAGGCTGTAGAGCTCGGACTTGGCGTCCTAGAGCTGGGAGATGATGGAGAAGGTGAAGAAGTCCATGAAGAAGTTGTAGCTGTCCCGATTCAGCTCAGCTTCAAAACAACCCAAAAGCCTCGATTCCACAAAGAAAGGAGGGCACCAAATGAGGAGGTGGATGGAACTAGGAGCCCCAGAGCCACCGGGAGCGCTTGGAAGGCCTTGGACTTTGTAGAAGTCGATGGTGAGGTTGCAGGAGATGTACTGGTGGTCCGTGCCGTTCCTCCCCTCCTCCTCCTCGCAGGCGCAGAGGAAGGAGTTGGTGAAGAAGAGAGGCGGCGTGTAGGTCTTGCTCCAGTTGTGAGCGAAGGGCGAAATGCTCCGTTTTTTACTCACTGAAACGAATGCACCAGGCCACAAAAAGGAAGAAGTTTGAGGGCAAATGTAGAAAGCGCAAAAGATTGGACTTGGCGCGGATTCGAACCCAACATTCCACTTTACACAAAGTCGTAGGATTTTTGAAAATTAACCTCCAGTCGGAGTCATCGTTTATCCCGTTCTCGGCATTGTGCCACTCACAAGGCAGGGCACCGAAGCGGCAGTTCAGCCGAGGCAGCTCCTCCACCAATCCCGCCTCCTCTGATGAGCTCAGGCAAACCACTGCAGTTTGAGAGCAATTTGACAATCATCCTTCTAGAACAAACCTTTTGAGATAAAGGCCCAACTGGCGAAAACGGCAGCAAGCAGCATGAGGAGACGATTTGTGGGCAATTGCTAAGGCCAAGTGTTCATAGCACCAAATCTGGGGGAAATGTTTCGTTTTCAGACTGGGCCGAAATGGGCTGTGGGCCTGGGGAGTAATGGAGGAGGTGCGTCCTGTGGCCAGTGCGTGTGTGGGTATTTATGAACTGGACTGGATAAAGGCTGGACACCTGGGTGTGTCCGGGAATAGCCGGAAGGAATGGGGTCGTCATTGGAGCCCCTCCCCCCAAATGTCCCCCACTACCTTCCTCGTCCAATCCTTCTTTGTCCTCCTTTTGAACAGCCCTGGCCAGCCCTATCCTGTGCTTTTTTCCGATTCAGGTGGATAGGAAACCTGCCGGACCATGGGACAAATAATCTTCTGGTTTTTCGACCACTTTTACTTTTCATGAACACCAATAGTTCAAGATGATGATCAAGATTTTCAAGCTTTATGCAACAAATTAGGAAATTGCCTAAAAGCCTATCCTAAACGCGACGAAGACAGAACTATTCTAATCACAATTGAATCGATTCGAATGAAATGAGCCAAAAACCAATTAGTTGACTGAAAAAGTATGCCAAGTTTTGCTTCATGGAAACTTTGAAAAGAATTGGGCTGAATAAATTTTGAAAAAATTAGTACAGAAAAAGACGAGCATTCGCGTCATTACTTGACTGATTGCTAAGAAGCAGTGTGAAGCAGCACACACGATAAGTAGCCGCACCCCAGGAACTCCATTCACTCGAAAATCAATCACACTCTCTCTACAGTTACACCAGTCAAAGAAATCAATTTTAAACCACAAAAGCTTCATTTTAGGAATGATTTACCCACATCAACGTCCCAGGGTATGTGTGGGCACTGGGTTGGAACCCTATGTGCCGTTTGGAGTGCGAGGTGGGGGAAGCAAAGAAGTGGACAAAATAATGCAGTTTAGTTGACAGGATTGATTGATTGTTTAGTTCAACAAGCTGCCAGCAAGTTACGAGTTGAAACACGATAAGATCAAGTTGCAACTAGACCTTAGCCTGGCTACCTATTTTCCGAAACGTTGGATCTACCATCTTCGCAAAAGCCTGGGCCGTTGGTGCTTCACAAGCCAGGGTTAAACGGAGCTCATCTACTACGCACCTAAATTTTCGCTAGAATGCTGCAGTAGCCACTGTAGGATTATCCGCCTAGGTGGCGATTGCCTCCTTGCAACTGTTTTCAGGAAATGCCAGCCAAACTCTGCATAGGGCCACATTTTGAAACTGGATTTAGTCTGAAGTCTAGCTCGTTCCTACACCTCGATTTGGTGACCGAAATTCATCTCGAAAATGCAAATGAGTCTTTTCAAGCACACTGCCATTTATTGAATCTTGATGCTTTATGACACCGGTATTAAGTTTCATTTTGTTTATGCCTGCGCTTTAGTTCAGTTTGTATAATGAGCGAGCAAGTGAATATCTTTGCTGGAGGTCTATCGCTACTTCACCACCAATCTTTACAGGCTCGTTGACTATGAAATTTGGCCAACAATGTTAAAATATAATAACTTCAAATTAGTCACTTCCATGAGCTCAGTAGCATAATAAGTCGACTTCACTATGGATGTACCATATCCTAGGATATTTCAGGAGTTCTAGAGGATGATCTTTTATAAGTTCTCAGAGCGAAAGAGCTCGGAAAAGGGCAAAAAATTTGGAACGCTTCACGAATTTGCGTGTCATCCTTGCGCCGACAGGATGTCACGCAAATTTGAGTGGCGTTCCAACTTTTCTAAAATCTCTGAAACATTCCAACTTTTTCTGGGGCCATGCTAATCTTCTCTGTATTGTTCCAATTTTAGTATATGTCATTGAAATGACGAGAAATAGTGGTTAGAACTTGTATACATAGATGGGGAACTCTGGGATACATGGCAGTACTGGGTAGGCGCGCTAAGTATGCTCGCTGTTATTGATTTCGTTGTAACCATCAGAATACCTACACCCCACGTGTGCTAAGCTAGGGGCAGGGCAGAGGCCAACGTTAGTCACGGGAGCACAGGAGTTTATTGCTCAGTTCTGTTCCACGTGGAATAGAGATTGTTTGCCTTTGCAAATGGCAGGATAGCATTCATTGGTGCAAACATGGAGGTGCAAACATGGAGGTGCATAAAACTAACTCTGGTTCGCATGCCGATGGAAGATGTCACAAAAGTGAAAGCTAAGCACCTCTTGCTTTTTTGAAACCCATTTTCATTGCCTAAAAATCAATGTGTCGCACGTCGTCATCTATTGAATTTTCATTTGTCACAAGTTAAAAATAACTAATCACTTCACTCCACAGGCAGCGAGTGTTGAATCTAGGGGGGCGGCAACAGGGATGGAGAAGCGGTTGTAGACCCTGCCCTGCACAAAGTTTTGCCATAGGATCAGTCAACGCAACTAAATTAGGACGACAGTTCGAAAATATCTAACAAGATTTGGGGAGCATTGCGTGCAAAACAAAAGAGCCTTAAAGCATATCAACAAATGAAATATAGTAGATAATAGCAGATCTCCATATGGAAAATATAAAACTATTGTGTCTATCGGGCTGAACACTTATGGAAAGTTAATTTTCATGTCTTCATGATTGTTTAAAAATTTTTTATTATTAAAGCCATGTCACGTAATATTTAGTCTAACGCTGTGATTGCAGCCGTGAGCAGAAGTGAGGAAAGGCAGAAGAAAGTAGAAAATGGAGGCTGACGGCAAAGTAGGAAAAGGACTGGAGGGTCTTGGCAAATGAGTTGGTGGAGAAGGAAGGTGCTCAGTTTCCTGACCGTGAAGCAGCTGAGCAAAGCTCGCCTTCTCAAGCCTTTCCAGGGAATCATCGACGCCATGCCCTTCTGGTCCAAAATCACCCGGTTAGCTTTGTTTTTCTCCCAATCGCTTTTGTT
Organism: Ptycholaimellus sp. GST1_10; assembly: GCA_030248095.1. Lineage (NCBI taxonomy): Eukaryota > Metazoa > Nematoda > Chromadorea > Chromadorida > Chromadoridae > Ptycholaimellus > Ptycholaimellus sp. GST1_10. The sequence goes on along the minus strand of JASANA010001683.1, from coordinate 107,437 downwards.
AGCCACCATGGCCTTTCTGCAGCGTCACCATGAATCAGAAGAACATCGGCTGCACTCCGGATGATCAGCTCTACAGCTCAGCTAATTGTTGTAGCCGTATTATGCTATGCTATGATGAGCAGTTGTAGAAGAAGAGGCTGATTTCAAAGTCACTTGTCTCGGTAGAGATTCTGACTGATCTGACAGCTAACCTTCAGATTGAAACGACGAGCATTATGAAAAGCAAAATTCGGCGAATTAAATGAATGTTAAAAATGAATGCCAATGCAATTCAAAAAATTATTACTAAATTGCTACTAGACTAGATAGCCAGTGTCAGGCTGAAACACCGCATGCCGGGGTGGAAAAAGCCTAACAGCTGGCACCATGGAGGTGTATTTGTTATTATTATTATAATGGAGGGATCGCTCTTTAACATTGGGACGGGGGCCAGAACAGTAATTAGAAAAAGTTATAACACAGGGGTCGAAAGTTGCTTTTTGTAAACGGCTGCTGTGGGTCATAGGAAGCACCTACAGAGACGTTCTTGGGCTTAAAAAAATCCGAACGAATTGAATCGTACAGCTGTGAAGTCTGTTTTGCTAATACATGGCTAGGTAAATAGCTATAGTTCCAAATGTGACCCGGGATTAAATTTTACGATTTCTGATGCTTTGATACCTACTCAATTGCCTAATATTTCATTGAAATGTAACTAACTAAGGGTCAGAAACCCGCTCTTTACTACTAATGAAATCTACTCACTTGTGCCATGTTACAAATATTAGTTGGGATCGGTCAATTTTGTAACTATGACAGTGGATTAATTGCTGTTCAGGATTAATACACAGCAGTATATATAGCGATTCCTCGATTATTAGGTGGATGGACAGATCTTTCTCGATGCTGGCACTGAGCCCCATATAGCCGTTCGTTGCAAACGTCATGTGCGTGTTGTGCCCTCCATGGTTCATTGCGCATGGTGGCTGAGCCGCCCTGCAAATGAACTCAGCATTTGATCTCAGCCGCAGGCTACAGAGGACAACGCATTGTTTAGAAGTGGGGAACACCGGTGTAAATGACTGGCTGGAACATCAGACCCCTTAGTGGCATGGACAACTCTGCTCACCTCTCTCCTATCGTCCACAGAGCCGAGGTGGGAAGCAGAAAAAAGTGGTTTGGAATGGGCAAGCAGAGTGTGCAACGGGACCCTGGACACGGCGGCGGTGGGCAACTGAGACCGGTACACTAGAGAGTGCCTCAAGTGCACTGGCAATACTGCTGGCTTCCACTGCCAGCACTGTCGGGATGGGTCCTATGGCGATGCCTGGGAGCATCGGTGCTTTGCAGATTTTAATTATTTTTTTCAAGTTCTTTGGCCAGTATTTTATTTAGCTTGACGGCTGGTACCCTGGATTTTTGGAGAATTTCAGCCTAAGATTGTTGAAGCTGATTAGGGCTGGGAAAGATACGAGGGATGTCAGTGCGAATGCTGCATCGTAGGCCACGAGGACGTAGAGAGGGTTTGGCCTTTATTGAGATCTACAAAGCATTTCAACTATATAGTTACATTTATTCAATAAATTTGTCAATCTCAACCTCGCGTCTAATTCAAAAGCTTCTTGGCAATTTCCATGATAAACCTAAACTGATTGTATCATTCATAGCTTGACTGCTGATTTGCGATTAAAAATATGTTGCACAAAAAATTCCAATTGATTGACAAACATTGTCAATTTATTAGTTAGTGTCTTGCAATTTGACTATTGGGCTGGCGCGAGCGAGCGTTAGCGAAGTGTCAGTGCCCAGCCCCTCTTTTCGACCCAGGTGTATATTTTGAGGGTTATTGCTAGATCTTAATTTTGATAAGGCTCTAGCGCCTCACAGGAAGCTTCAATCTTTCTAATTCTTTTTGCATTGGAAAGAGCATCATCGAATTGACCAAAACTTGTGAGAAATTGCCGAAAAGTTGCAGAATGTAGTAAAATTTGTAATAAACCATTTGTCCGAACTCCTCCTCCTCCTCCTTCTTCTTCTTCTTCTTCTTCTTCTCCGCATCTATTCAATGGACAATAGTAGGTATTCATTTCGGCTGACGCCTAGTTCCCCCCCCCCCTAATCAAAGTTTCCCCCCCCCCATGGAGGGTTACTGGCCAACACCGGGGGGGGGGGGGGGACCCCCCATGAAAGTTTTCCCCCCCTCAAGATTTTACCTACCACACACACCCTGCGCTAAATTTGGTGAAACTAGTTGAAAATAGGTGAAATTGTGTCTTGGGGGGGGGGAAACTAGGCATCGAAATCGACGACTAGTTCCCCCCCCCCCAAGAGTTTTGACGACTAGTTTCCCCCAAGACAAAAATTTCCTCATTTAGACTGCCATATCAACTATGGGCTGCATTAGTGCAGGGTGTGTGGGTATAGGTAAAATCTTGGGGGGGGGGGAACTTTGATTATGGGGGGAAACTTTCTTGGGGGGGACTGCTAGGGGGGGATAATCCGATGGGGGGGAGAACTAGGTGTCAGCCTTCATTTCTTCCCCCACTCACCCCCCTGCGTCATTGGGCCTCATGTATTGATTTTTATTCATAAGTTTTCAATTAAACAACGATGCATGTGCACCAGTGGTGTAGTGGTCTAAGCGATTGAACAGCTGGTTGAAACTGGGAGGTTTGAATCCTTCTAAGCAATCATTTTTATTTTGAAAATTTTAAGTTAAGAAAACAACTGGTACCATCGGCAGGTCAAAATTAGAGCTTTTCTCCCAAAAATCGATTGCCCTAAGTATAAATCATGAAAATTTCTCAAAAATATGTTAAATTGCCAATAAATTTGAAATGTATTTTTGTTTGTCGAATCTTTTCATTTTGTTATATTTTTTAAATAGTTTTGTTTTTTATTTATTTTTTTATTTTTTTATTTATTTTTTTTTTATTTTTTATTTTTTTATCCAATAATATCTTAATATATTTTCGATTATTTTATTTTTGTTATATTTTTTATGAGTTTATTTTTATTTATTTATTTTTCATATATTATAAAATAATATAAATTTGTATTTATACATTTTATACTATATTAAAAGTGGAAGAAATAACTGGTACTATCGGCAAGCCAAATTTGGGTCTCTTTTCTCCAAATTTTGCAATTGCCTCGAGCAAAAAGTCAAGGAATTACATCTACTACTAGTGGGATCTGCTGCGTCATTTGCATTTTGTTTTTGGGCACGCATAGAAAGAGACACTGAACTGCATGCCAAAAACAAAATGCAACTGTCGAAGCAGCAGATTCCACTAGTAGTAGATGTATATTATTTGATCGTTGATGTTGGATCAAGGACCAACCTTTAATAATTACTCAGGTAAGTGAATCCATTAAATCTTAGTAATCTTACTCGCAATGATGACTGATTAGATAGACGTTTTCAGGAAAATATTTCCTTAATCTAACGGCGTCATCCAAAGAGACAGGCCAATTGTCAAGCAATTAGAGCAGCCAAACTGCAATGTGAGGACAATTATAATGGTAATGACACTACAATACAATAATGATACTACAACTATAATGCCAGCCGAAAGTCCCTTTTCTCCCCTAAAGTTGATTGCCAGGAGTATACTGGGAAGGACTTATGCGAAAGTTTAAGACCCTGTTTTTGGTAGGTACACCAATCCTATAAGAGAGGCCGGACATAATTTTTTGACCCCCTTTTTATAGCAAATTCTTAATCTCCATATTCTCCGTTTTTATGTAACTCCACCAATTTTGAATGAACTTTGAATGAATTCTCAATTTGAAGCTGAGCCCAAAAAATCAAATTTCAAAATACAGCAAAATTGGGCATAAAATGATATTTTCGGGTGTGTCGTGTGTTTGAGGCTGGCGTATCAATTTAGGCCACTGGGATCAAAATTCAATACCCAAATTATTTTGATCATTTTTGGCCCATGCTATATAGCATAGGACAAATTTCAAACTTGTCCTCATACATTGGATCGTTATCAAGAAATATGTTAAAGACCTAGTCATTTTTCTTAAAAGATACTTGCAAGAGGCTTCATTCTTTCGATCGATACCCATAGTGCTAATAATTTGAGAAGAAATATCAATAATATGCTAGTTATGAAACAAATTTACTGGAACTCAAATTTTGACCAATTTTCCACTTCCCTTTACGTTTTGAGCTCTTGTGAGCCCATTTCTGCATAGTTTTCGCCCAAAATTGGTGGAGTTACATAAAAATGTATGGAGATTAAGAATCTGCGATAAAAAAGGGGGGTCAAAAATTTATGTCCGACCAATTCTTGTTCCTCTCGTAAACGCTCTTAATTATAAAAACTTGTTACCAAAGCCCGTCTGAGGCTATAGTTGAAATTTTTGCTGAAATTATGTCCAACCCTACCTAGTGTCTGTATTGATTTGTATGCTGTTTCAATCAGCCAAACTGGAGAAATTTTTATTTTAGTAACATCACTCAAAAGTGAAAATTTCAAAATTTGTATATTTTTTCACCTAAGTTTGAGGCATTATTTATTTAGGCAGTTTGTGAGATGCTTGAGAGGCCTTGGAGGAGGGGTATTCCAGTTGTAGTCCATTTATCAGTTTTAAGATCTCGAACTAATCCTCGAAAAGGACGCATGGCTCCCTCGCGCCATGCCGGCTACCAAAGCATTCCAAATTGCAGATTTGCTTTTACTTCTGAATTGTAAGGAAGTTAAAACAAATGGAGGCAATAAAAGAATGGTCAACCAACACCACGATGCATGGACCAACGGAAGTGGCCAGCTCAAAGAGCAACATCAGCAAGGCAGTCTGGACCATCGTCATCATCATCTTCCTCGGCGCCATGATCTTCAACACCCAGCGCGTCCTCAGCAGCTTCCTCAGCGACAGCAACTGGGCCACTGCCCTCTACCGGGAGCGTCAGACCTCCATCCCCTTCCCCTACGTCACCTTCTGCAACTACAATCGCATCTCTAACCGAAAGTACTCCCCTCCCTCTTTCCTTTCTTCTCATCTTTCATTCTCATCTTTCTCGGCTCCTTCTTCAACATGGTTCAACACCCAAAAAATGGGAGTGGGAGCCCATGATGGCCAAAAAAATACAGGGCCAAAAAATCAAATTTTTTCAGTTTCTGCACATTTGTATTGGCTCTTTTCAGTGGATTTGTTTTTTATGGCCCAAGTTATTGTTATGGTCCGTTTTATATGACTTATCTGCACAGCCAAGAATACGTCAGAAAATTAGATATTTTCTGAATTTTTCAAAAGCGAGGGTCGTCATACTGCCCCCTGTCATAGCGTCATACTAAATTTCAATCCATGAATCTCATCAAAATCATGAACTAGGCCAATCGGTGCTTTCAGGCGCCAGGCTCTGAACATGTCCCTGGAGAACGCCCAGTTCCTCATGTCCAGCATGGGCAACAAGCTGCGCTACATCGTCGGACGCTACGACCAGCTCCAGCCGAAGCTCAAGAAGGGCCAGCGCAGCCAAAACTTCCGCCAGTGGCTCCAGGCCGCCGGCATCCGCAACTACTCCCAGCTCCTCTCCAGCCTAGCTCTCGCCTGCACGGAGAGCCTGCGTCGCCTCCGCTTCAAGAACTACGACCTGGGGAAGGAGCTCTGCCCGGACTACGAGCCTGACGAGGCTGCGACATCTGAGAGTCAGGATTGGGGGCGGAAGGAGGGCGGGAACAAGAAAGAAACGAACAAGGACGGAGGGGAGTTTGAGGAGGAGGACATGCTGGCTCAGGCCAGCTTCATCTCCATCCAACCGGCCTACAGCACTGAGCTAGGCCGCTGCTTTCAGATACGACTGGAGCACAATATCACCTCCTCCGGTTGCATCATAATTTTCTCTCTCGTCCTCCCATGTTGCCGGAAAGTGGGCATTGCAGATGACATTTTAGTGCTGCTATTAGACGCCTCCTACCAGGACTACATCCCCACGATGTTCATGAACTATCTGGAGGTCGGTTTTGCCCTCCAGATCAGCAGCAGCCCGATAATCAAGGTCCTCTTCACATTCACTAGAATCCCCTATCAGGTAGAAATGCAGGAGAAAAAGTGGCTGATGGTGGAGCCGGGTAAGAAGACGCAGATCAGCCTCAGCCTTCGCCTCAGTCGCGTCGTGGAACCCCCACTGCTGGACTTCATCAATCGCCCGCCTTGTCTTCGCCCACCCGAATACCGCCTCTACACCTTCCCAAGTTGGTTCTCTAAGACAGACCTTATAGTTAGAGTTTATCACAACAAATTGTATCTTTTTCGAAAGTTTGAGCTCAAAATGTTGGGCAATTTAGCATCTACTAGTATTTTGGGTTTTTGGTGGCCAAATATGTTTGGCTAGTCTTTGAAATGACACGAATCCTCAGTTCCCAGTCAGGGATGAAAGAATAGCTCCTAATGGACCCCAATGATCGGCCAATAGCCAGTAAATTTGAAGAGTGGTAGACAGAGGTGGGGCTGAAGGTGAGGTGTACACGCGGAAAATGTGCGAGGAGGACTGCCATCGCCAAGCCTTCTACAACGTCTGCGGCTGTCTGCTGGATGAGAAGCCGTTCGGCGGCTTGCAGCCCTGCATGCCGGAGGACAAGGATGCATGGTTTCCTAGTTTCCCCATCTCTTCCATCATCCAGGCTCATCCTCGGCATTCGGGGAACACCGAAAACCTTACCAATCCTGTAAGTTCATTTTTTGGAAGTTTAGAAAATTCGATTGCAGCAAAAAGAGCATCAAAAATATCAATGGCCTAGCAGACGCCTGTGCCAGCAACTGCAGCGATGCCTGTTACGACGTAGGCTACGAAGTGACAGGTAAACGAATAGTCTTTTGTTAAAACTGAAACATTCTCGTTTCCAAATTTTTTAAAATTTATTGTGTTTTAGTTTCGGGCACCCAATTTCCATCACGCGCTGTGCTCAAGGACCTGGGCGGCTTGTATGTGCCGCCCACTGTGCCACGGCAAAATGTCAGCAGAATGAGCGATCTCTGGGACGTAAGGAGCAGTTCTTAAAGGTCAAATGCGGCCAGAACATTCCCGGACTAAAACCTTTTTTCTGGCTAAGGGACATCAAAGTAAGCTTGCAAGCATGCTCAGCTTTTACAGTTTGAAACAACACTTTCAGAAAAAAAACTACCTACTTTGCCCGATGCCGACACTATATAATTTTTTCTGAAAAAAATTCTATCAAACTGAAAAAAGCTGAGCATGCTTGCAAGTTTACTTTGATGTTCCCTTGCCAGGAAAAAAGTTTTATTGTAAACCAAAGGGGTGTCAAGTTTGACATTTGGCCTTTAACAGAAAGTTTGCCTGGGCCAAGCCTGCCTTCTTCCAGAGACTGACGGAGAAGCAACAGGCGAGAATCAGTGACAGCATCTTCAACAACATGGTGTACGTGGGGATCTCTTTTAACGACATGCATGCTCTGGTGAGCTGCAAGAAACTTGATGTTTGGAATGCAAAGAAGATGGATGGATGGAATTGGGCTTGCGCGAGCGGAGCGTTAGCGGAGCGGTAGCGCCAAGCCCCTCTTATCGAGCAACACAACCAATTGCAGCTTTCCCAAAGTTTGGCAGGCTGTAGCTCGTCACACAGACGTCGGAGAGCGCTGCAAATAGGCTCAATCGACGCGCCGTGGTCGAATTGTGGGGGGTCCTCTTTGGACAAAATTTTTTTAGTGCCTTATTAAAAAAGTTATTTCCAAAAAACTTTTTTAAAAAAATGTCCGGTGTCCGGGCGAACACCGACCGTCCGTCCGTCCGTCCGTCCGTCCGTGCGCACTGTTGCAGACACTTTGGCTGCTTCTGGGGCGGAGATCTCAACGGTTCTAGGGTAAATCGGGCCAAAAAAGTATCAAGGCACCTCTATTTTGGGCATTTTCCGCGTTTTTTAGGTCGAAACATCAACTTTTTGGGTAAAAATTCAGTTTTTGGGGGGTTTTTGCGTGTTTTTTCAATTCCAGCTCTATATTTATGCTTTTTACAGGGTTTTTCGCCAATATAACAGCGCCATATAGGTAATTTTGAACGTAGATTACGATGGTGGCCTCCGTTTGCTTCTACTTGGTCTCCTTGTGCTTGCACGAGGCCGAACAAGCAGGTCATCATCAACTTCATTTTGAGGCATTGTAAAGGGTTTTTGGTCTAGAAAACAGCGCCATATAGGTAACTTTGCACGTAGAATACGATTGTGGCGCCCGCTTACTTCTATCTGGTCTTCATAAGCTTCCACCAGGCCGTGGTGAACAAGCAGGGCATCATCAACTTCATCTCGAGGCATTTTAAAGGGTTTTTGGTCCTACAAATAGCATCATATGGGTAATTTTGGACGTAGCTTATGATTCTGGCACCCGTTTGCTTCTAGCTGGTCTCCATGGGCTTGCACTAGGCCGTGGTGAACAAGCAGGCCATCATCAACTTCATCTTGAGGCATATTAAAGGGTTTTTGACCCTACAATTAGCATCATATAGGTAATTTGGGATGTAGGTTATGGTATCTCTTTTTCATGGTTTTCATGGGCTTCCACCAGGTCGTGGTGAACAAGCAGCTCATCACCAACGTCAATTTCGACTCCATGCATAGGGGCCTTGCCCCTGTATGAAGTGGATGAAATTATTATATAGTGGGTTTTACTAACCCAAAAAGTATCTCTTATCTATATTTTATCTGCGATTGAAGTAGGGGAAATTTTTTATTCAGCTTAATTTGAATTCTACTTGCAACTGAAGTGGATGAAATTTTTTCTTAGCAAAGAAATAAGTTTTATACCTTAGATTGTGAACTTTGTGCACTGTAAAAATTATCGTCAGTCCAATGTAAAACTGGATTAATTAATGATAAGAGAGCACCTTACTTTAATGGCAATTGATTCGGTCAAAATATAGTTGGCTCCCAAATTTTGCAGAATTTACCCATTAGTTGAAATGTATTTTTTTTAATATATTTAATATAATATTAATATTTTAATATATTTTTTAAAATTTTAAGTCCAAAATTTTGTCTATTTCTTAAAAACTATCATATGTACGTAGAATTAGACCAAGGTATAGACCAAGGTACCAATTAATTGCAATGGAGATGGGTAGCAGAGTCAGTTATAAATTTTTTTCTATACATATTTTTTTAAAATGTTTTTACATTTTACTTTTTTTTCGGGAGCTCAGATTTTAAATACACTTATTAGTTTTTTGGCCAGGTGCTCTCTTATCATTAATTAATCCAGTTTTACATTGGACTGACGATAATTTTTACAGTGCACAAAGTTCACAATCTAAGGTATAAATCTTATTTCTTTGCTAAGAAAAAATTTCATCCACTTCAGTTGCAAGTAGAATTCAAATTAAGCTGAATAAACAAGTATATGGCGCAAAGCGCAATAGGTGACCGCGGAGCGCATCCTTTATATGATACTTTGTAACTCAAAAATCAAGTCTGTGGTTTCTCAACCAATTTCAAAAGTAAGCACAGATTTAGAATCGACATATACGACTAGTGAACAAAAAAATCAACTCTTCTGTGCAATTCTCAAGACTTTAGGTACTACAGTGCAAAAACCGCATATTGCAATTTTCCAACTTTCTACCCAGAAAAGTAATGTTTTAAATGCTTCGGGACCAGTTCCACCCCTCCAGATATTCTTAAAATAATATTACCTTTAAGCAAAAAAAAGTTTGTCCAAATCCGTTGAGAATTCACCATTTCTCAACATAACCCATTTTTCAAACTTTCTACCCAAAAAAGTAATGTTTCAAATGCTCCGGGACCAGTTCCACCCCTCCAGATCTTCCTAAAATGTTATTACCTTTCAGCAAAAAAAAAGTTTGTCCAAATCCGTTGAGAATCCGCCATTTCTCAACATACCCCATTTTTCAAAAGTTCTACCCAAAAAAGTAATGTTTCAAATGCTCCGGGATCAGTTCCACCCCTCCAGATCTTCCTAAAATATTATTACCTTTCAGGGAAAAAAAAGTTTGTCAAAATCCGTTGAGAATTGAGCATTTTACAGCATACCCCATTTTTCAACCTTTCTACCCAAAAAAGTAATGTTTCAAATGCTCAAATTCCGGGTCTACCCCTCCAGATCTTCCTAAAATAGCATTACCTTTCAGGAAAAAAAAAGTTTGTCCCAATCCGTTGAGAATTCGCCCGTTCCCAGCATTTCCAGACATACATATATATATATATATACATATATACACATGAGGACAAAAGTTTAGTAACCTCTATAGCCCGCGGAGCGGCCCTTCGGGCCGCTCCGCGGTCAAAAATTTCCCCTACTTCAATCGCAGATAAAATATAGATAAGAGATACTTTTTGGGTTAGTAAAACCCACTATATAATAATAAAAAGGTTGCGGAAAAATACCAAAAAGTGACGGGGGAATCACTCCTGGGGTCTGTGGGAGGCGTTCTCGGTTTGTGGATGGGCATCTCTATCGTCACCCTTGTCCAGGTCCTTTTAATGGGCTCAAAATGCGGTAAAATAGCATACTGGATCTAAATCATTCGACAATATGGTTTGCTGGTGCTAGAATTGCTTTAGATGCTAAAAAATTTTGCAGATGCTAGTTTTTTGCTGTGAAGTGGGCAAGAACCTTTGCTGCCGCGATAAGAAACGGTTGGCTTGAGCTGTTGGTGCGCAAAAACGGGTGATTGAGGAAAGGACACTTTCAGACGAACGGAAGTGGTTGTGTATCCCAATAAGAACGAAAAAGAGGCCGACATTTCTCCGCCCCCAACCGTGTAGCTTTGCATTCAGTCCTGCTTTGCATTCAGTCCTAAAAAAATATATGTGATCCGATCATTTTGCTCTGTATTGAGGTCTAATACAGTGCCATTTATGCAATATCTGCAATTTTTTCTGCAAAAACCCGAATTACTCATTTTGTCAAAGAAACTATAGATTCTAACTATGGATAAACTATGCCAATAAAGTGCTTCAAGTGCCCCAGCAAAACCGCTGGCTTCCACTGCCAGCCCTGTCGGTATGGGTCCTATGGCGATGCCTTGGAGCATCAGTGCTTTGCAGTTTTTTGTTATTTTTTTTCAAGTTCTTTGTCCAGGATTTTATTTAGTTTGACGGCTGGTACACTGGGTTTTTGCAGAATTTCAGCCTAAGATTGTCTAAGCTGATTAGGGCTGGGAAAAATATGAAATGGAACTGTGACATCCACACTGCATCGTAGGCCACGAGGACGTGGAGAGGGTTTAGCCTTTATTGAGGTTTACATTCAATTGGGCTGGCGCGAACGGAGCTTTAGCGAAGTGTCAGCGCCCAGCCCCTCTTTTCGACCCAGGTGTATGTTTTGAGGGTTAATGCTAGATCTTGAAATTGATAAGGCTCCTGCTCCTCACAGAAGAATCCAATCGCTCTGATTCTTTTTGCATTGGAACGAGCATCCTCTAATTAGTCTACACTGCCAACGAGAACGAGAAACTGCCAAAATGTTCACAATTTGGTATAGAAAAATGCAAAACAATGTGCCGTCCGAACTCCTTCCCTGCTGCTGCTGCCCTGCTGCTGCTGCTGCTGCTGCTTCGCATCTGCTAATGAACGAGAGTAGGTATTCATTCGATTCATTCGAACCTCCCCCCCCAACCCTTTACTTGATGATAATACTTCAGTTAAACTATGCAGAGTCATATGGACCAGTGGTGTAGTGGTGTGAGCGATTGGACTGTGAGCCGAAACTAGCAGGTTCGAATCCTTCTCAAGCATTTATTTTAGTTTTTGTATATTTAAAGGTGAGGAGAAATAAAGCTATTTTGTCCCAAGAATCGATTGCCCGAGTGTAAGGCCAATACCGTGAGGGGGAGGCGGTTTTCGCGAATTTTTGAACTATCTATATCTCCACAACCACCAAATATTTTTTGATGAAAATTTATCAGAAGTTGCATCTAATTAATAGGTACATTGTGTAAAAATTTGGTGGCAAACGGTTTGAAACTGGCGGTTTTATTTCAATTTGTATATCATGAGCAATGTATTGGGCACAATTTCGTGTATTGGTTGGTTTTGGCTTGAAATACGTAAATGTTTCAGTTAAAATCAATGTTAATAAATTTTCTTGGAGGAAATTAGTTAAAGATAGGTTGTTTATCTATTAAATTTCTCCTTTTTGATATATAAATTATCACATACTGAAATTTAGCAGCTCCTTGCATCCATTTTTGCCTCAAATGAAAGTCCTGCTCAAATGATACATCATGCATGTATACATCTTAGAAAAATTGTAATACCACCATGAGTCTTTATCCATTTGGCAAAAAAGTTTAACACAAAATAACTGTTTTATAGTGGATACTTTTGAGAAAATTTCATTAAAAAATATAGTGTTTTTGTGGAGATATAACTTATTGAAAAAATCGCGAAAACCGCCTCCCCCCACGGTAATATTTCCCACTACTATATTCGTTAGCCAAGAAATTTGCCAAAAATTTTGCACTTATTTTATTTTCTAAACGTTCATTATTTCAATTTTATTTCACTAATAAATTTATTATTTTCTTTTATTTATTTATCTAATAAAATAAAACCTAAAATATAAATCAGAACAAAAAATAAAGGACCTAAATTAACATAATTTAATTTTCATATATTTAAAGTTGAAGAAATATCTGGTACCATCGGCAAGCCGAAAGTAAAGCTCTTTTCTCCCAAAAATCGACTGCCCCGAGTATAAAGCCAAGGAAATTTCCTACTACAAATGGAATCTGCTGTGTCATCCGTATTTTGTTTGAGCGCGCATGAAAAGAGTCCTGGAACTGCGCGCGAAAACAAAATGCAAATGCCCCACAAGCAGATTCCATTAGTAGTAGGAAATTTCCTTGGCTTTATACTCGGGGCAGTCGATTTTTGGGAGAAAAGAGCTTTACTTTCGGCTTGCCAATGGTACCAGATAAATACATTCACATAAACATAAACTTGAATAATACATAAATTCACATTTAACATCAAGTTCACATAAATTTGTCAATCTCAACCTCGCGTCTAATTCGAAAGCTTCATGGAAATTTGGAGGAAAAGCAGGATTTGCTGGTTGCATCAGCCATAGCTTGACTGCTGATTTGAAATTAAAAATATTTTGTGCAAAAAATTACAATTGATTGATAAACATTGTCAATTTCTCAGTGTCTTGCGATTTGACTTTATTATTTGACCGTTGATGTTGGACCAATGACCAACCAACCAACCCAGGGAAGTAAATGTATCAAATCTTAGTGATTAGACATCTACTCGAAAGGAAGAACTGATTAGATAAGCGTTTTCAGGGCATAATATATAAATGCAGCAAAATATCAGCTGAGTGAGTATGTATTGCCTTTGTCAGACACTGGGGGCAACCTGCAGCCCGGAAGAAGCGAGGATGTCGGGAGCGGGCAGTGTATCCGCCACCCGCACCCTATTGGCAAGTCCTGCTCTCGCTGTGAAGAGCACTTCTGAAACATGTCCTCCAAGAACGGTTCCTCCTCATCGCTTCTCTCTTCACTCCCCTTCCTCCCCTCTGCCCCCTCCTTTTCCTCCTCCTCAAGACCAGCTGGTGTCCTTGTAGGCCAGCCGTGCGAGTGCAGATTTGCGGGCGGTGGCCAATCGAACCTGTGACGCGGAGAGTGGGCAGAACTGGGGGCGGCTGGGCTGAAGTGCGACCAATCACCGAGGACTTTCTGCTGATGGCTCTTCTCTTACCGTCCAGCTGAGGCGGGCTGAGTGGAGTGGACTTGGGCCACCGGCCACCTAGCAAGGTCTTTGAGGTTTCATGAACAAACAAATGCAGCATAGTGGTCATTTTAGGTAATGCCTTGATGATTGCTTGCCATATTTCGACTCAAAGGCCTAAGACCATTAAATGATTATTCTCCAACGAATCAAATGAGTCAGACATTGGCCGCCTTTTTTTCGGCAATTAGTTTAAAGGCAATTAGAGCAAGAAAAAAAAATTGGAATTGGTCCAGATTAACCTGTCTGCCCAGGGACCGGCCCATACGTGTTTTGCAGGTCAATATAAAAAATTTTCCTAGTTTTGTGCCCAAAACACTAGAAGCACTTTTGTTAAATTGGCCTATATTTTGCAAAATTTTCTCAGTGCATCAAGTTATCAACCAACCTAATAACCCACACCGGGGGGGGGGGCCTCCCGCATTCCATTTTTGCGCGGCCGAAGGCCGCCTGCCGCGGAGGGCAGGGCAGTCAGAGCTCCGGAGGCCGGAGGGCATGGGTGCGGAGGCCCCGCAGCGTAGCCTAGCATGCGAAGCATGCTAGGCGAAGCGTAGGGGCCGTAGCACCCGTGCCCGGAGGCCGGAGGAGCTCTGGCGCCCTGCCCGAAGCGGCGGGCGGCCAAGGCCAGCTTAACCAGTTACCCCATTTTTGCGTCCGTCTGTCCGCATATATATATATATATATATATGTCTGTCCAGGGCCGGGCCTCCGCGGTTTTTCAACGAAATTGGCTGATTTTTTGCATGAAAGTCCGCCTAGGTGGTATCTCCAGGCCATTTTTTGGGCTTGGCGTAATTTTTCGATTTTCGTCCAAAACTCAAGTTTTTGATGTTTCAAACTACTAAAATTCATAAATCACTGGTTTTTCAACGAAATTGGCTGATTTTTTGCATGAAAGTCCGCCTGGGTGATATCTCCAGGCCATTTTTTGGGCTTGACGTAATTTTTCGATTTTTGCCCAAAACTCAATTTTTTGATGTTTCAAAGTACGAAAATTCATAAATCACTGGTTTTTCAACGAAATTGGCTGGTTTTTGGCAGGTACGTCCGTCGAAATGGTATCTTGAAGCTGGCAAAAGGAATTTCCGAAATATTTGTTATTTCTCAGTTTATGGCCAAAAACCTAAATTCTTGATGTTTCAAAAATTTGAACATCCATAAATTGATGGTTTTTCAATGAAATCAGTTGAATTTTGGCATGTACGTCTCTTATGGTGATATATTGAACATTTATTTCGACACATTTATTATTTCTTGATTTATAGTCAAGAACCTAAAATCTTGATGTTTCAAAATTTCGAACATCCGTAAATTACTGGTTTTTCAATAAACTCAGCTTAGATTTGGCAGATACATTTGCTGCGGCAGTATCTTAAAGCAGTTAAAAGGAATTGCTTAGCTTATTATCTGGAACAAAGGCCGCGCATCTTGGCAACAGCCGAGAATACCTTGTTATTTTTAGTTTCTTGTTTTTTTGTTTCCATTTTTGGTAGGGACACGTATGGCCCGCCCACAAGTTGGCGTTGATAAGACAGGTAAATTCATGCTGACAATAAGGATTAGACAAGGAATCACTGGCATTTTGAGATATGAAATTGTTTACAGACTGCCTGCCATAATAAGATCTTAGTTAGTATGGGAAGGAGAAAAATAGTATTGCAGGAAAACGTGGCATTGCGTTTGGCCGGGAACTGCAAAACGGACACCTGCTGTCTCGATCAGACTGCTCCCCAATGCCCCACTCGGCTGCGTCAAGTGCTTCTGCTGTGGGCAAGAACGAGTTTTGCGTTCAGTCCATCTATAGTTGGCAGCAAGTAACAGCACTGTGATCAAATATCCCAAAACTATACTAACATCATCTATACTAACAGCCGATGGGGACCCTCCAGTACTTTGCCGGACAATACACTTTGCCGGACTATTTGTTTTTTCAATTTTTCTGAAGTTCTTGTGTTGGCTTCGCCCTACTCCTGGTACTATTGTCAGTCCTTGGTACTCCACGACTGGAGGGCATAGCCATAGTAGCTCCCTATCGGTCGCTACGAAAACTATGGGTCAAAAACAAAATGTCCGGCAATGTGAAAAGTCCGGCAAAGAACTGACACCGATGGGGACACTATATTAAGGGCTCGCGTCATCACCTATACTAATAAAAGTTTTGAAACATCAAACTGTCGGCTATGGGCTGATTATCGATTTGCGCTGTTCATGGAGCCGGGGACCTAATACGAGAAGATCCGTGGCCTACGAATGTTGCCACTAGAGCCCCCCAGCCTTCACTCCCACACCACTGAGAGCATTTCCCTTTACTGGAGCCTCCCATGCCACTTCGGCCCCGATCGCGTCACCTACTACAACGGATTCCCCTGCTTCCTGTTTGCATCTACACTAACTCTACAGTTCAGTTTGTTCAGTTTGTGGCCAGCGACTATATGGCCACTATATATAGCCACCATTACTAAAAAGCATTAAACTGAATCGTTCAAAGACAATGGGGGCGACGCGGACGTGGCCCTAGGCATGGAGCACTGCGGGGACTGCTTCACTGGCGCACACACGTACCACGTCGGGGACAAAGATTTTGGTTTTGGGGGGGGGGGGGCGGGGTGGGGGCGCCAGATGTACCCACGTCAGGGAGAACTTCGCGGTAGAGGGGGGGCGGGGGGGCGACAGACGTACCATCTCTGCCAAGCCAAAAATTTTCACCTGGCAGACCCTAAAATTCGAAAATTTTCTGCCAAAAATTGTCAATTTTTGGCAATTTTTTATACTTTTCTCAAAATATCTCTATGCTTTGCTAAGTAAGCAATTTAAGTAGTTATGTTTATATTATTTAGTAGTTATTTACCTAATATTTGCACCTTTATGCATGACAGACATTCGTTCCTGCCTCTCAAATTCCCCCCCCCCCCCCCTCCTAAAGCCCCCCCCCCCCGCACCGCCCGCCCCCACAGACGTACCACGTAGAGGGCGCCTGGGGGGAAGGGGGGGGCGGCCACCGCCCCCCAAAAGACATACGTGGGCGCCCCCTAGCATCTGACCCCCAAACAATATGGTTTCAGCGGCCTTTTGACGATTTTTCGCGAGTTTTAGTCAATTGGATTAAGCTATATTCATAGCAAAAATAATCAAAACGAATGGGTTCTTCTGTGAGGAGCAGGATCCTTATCAAATTCAAGATCCAGCAATGACCTAAAATAACATACACCTGGGTCGAAAAGCGATGACAGTTTGCTTTAATCTCTCGCGCCAGCCCAATGACGCATGTAAAAAGTACACGCAGATGTTTCATGGATTAAAATTCTCTTGGAGTCCGCTTATTGCTAATTTGAATTACAAGCGAAAATATCCTCCACGCGAAAATTCGAGCATGAGAATTTCGGCCAAGTTTTTTGCCACAAGTTATATTGGTTTTGCTCTTGTCTGCGCACTCTTTTATTTCATCAATACTCACAACTACGGCACAACGCGAGATAGAACTTATGATGTCATTGACAATTCGGTCTTTTTCCAGAAAAATTCTACAAGCCTCAGGTAATTTCCTGAGCACTTGTACTCAATAAATATTTGAACATATATATGGCACGAAGCGCAATGTTGAGTGCGAAGTTGACAAACCGATGAGGCTTTGGTCATAATTTTCAAAATGTTTGTGCAGTAACAAAATCCAATTTGCTTTTGAACAAATATAATGGCATGGCGCAAATCGCAATAGGTGACCGCGAAGCAAACTGGCTGAATTTGATATAAATATATTTATATATGTATGAAAGTTTGTCACTCAAAATGATTGGACTACGGTTGCTCAACCGATTTCAAAAGCAGTCATATTTAGAATTGTTACGTATAAATTGTGAAGAAAAAGCCCATGTCTTCTGTTTAACTCTCAAAAGTACCACTGTTAGCGCCATACACTGATTAACTAGTTTGTTGGATGTATGAAAGCTTCGCACTCAGAAAGAAAAGTCTGCGAGTTTTAAACCAATTTCAAAAGTAAACTCAGATTTGGAACCGTTACGTATGAATCGTGAGCAAAAAAACTCAAGTCTTTGGTTCAAAACTTAACAGTTTAGCCACTACAGAGAAAAAGGTAAATGTTCAGGGATAAAATTCTCTTGCTTAAAAGATTGATGATGGAACTAGTTCATATTTAAAACTTCATATTTTCTTAAAACATTGATGATGATGGCACCAGTTCATATTTAGGTTTCAGGAAAAAAAAGTATGTCAAAATACGTTGAGAATTTGCATTGTCACGGCTTTTCCAGAAACCCATATATATGTAAATCTCTTTTCTCCCGAAAATTGATTCCCCCGAGTTAAAAGTCAAAGAAATAAATTTACTACTAGTGGAATCTGCTGTGTCATCTGCATTTTGTTTTTGGGTGCACTTGGAAAGAGACCCTGAACTGCGCACCCAAAACAAAATGCAACTGTCTGAGCAGCAGATTCCACTAGTAGTAAATTTATTTCTTTGACTTTTAACTCGGGGGAATCAATTTTCGGGAGAAAAGAGATTTACTTTAGGTTTGCCTATGGTACCAGTTATATATAACATTATTATATAATGGGTTATACTAACCCAAAAAGTATCTCTTATCTATATTTAACCTGCGATTGAAGTAGGGGAAATTTTTTTATTTAGCTTAATTTGAATTCTACTTGCAACTGAAGTGGATGAAATTTTTTCTTAGCAAAAAAATAAGTTTTATATCTTAGATTGTGAACTTTGTGCACTGTAAAACTATCGTCAGTCCAATGTAAAACTGGATTAATTAATGATAAGAGAGCACCTTACTTTAATGACAATTTATTTGGTCAAAATGTAGTTGGCTCCCAAATTTTGCAGACTTTACCCATTAGTTGAAATATAATTTTTTTTTAAATTTTAAGTCCAAATTTTTGTCTATTTTTTGAAAACTATCATATGTAGGTGAAATTAAACTGAGGCATATTTTTTGTAGTCAATTGCAATTAATTGCAATGGAGATAGGTAGCAGAGTAAGTTAAAAATTTTTTGCTGTGCATAATTTTTAAAAATGTTGCTACATTTTACTTTTTTTTGGGACCTCAGATTTCAAATACACTTATTAGTATTTTGGCCAGGTGCTCTCTTATCATTAATTAATCCAGTTTTACATTGGACTGACGATAGTTTTACAGTGCACAAAGTTCACAATCTAAGATATAAAACTTATTTTTTTGCTAAGAAAAAATTTCATCCACTTCAGTTGCAAGTAGAATTCAAATTAAGCTAAATAAAAAAATTTCCCCTACTTCAATCGCAGGTAAAATATAGATAAGAGATACTTTTTGGGTTAGTATAACCCATTATATAATAATGTTATATATAACTGGTACCATAGGCAAACCTAAAGTAAATCTCTTTTCTCCCGAAAATTGATTCCCCCGAGTTAAAAGTCAAAGAAATAAATTTACTACTAGTGGAATCTGCTGCTCAGACAGTTGCATTTTGTTTTGGGTGCGCAGTTCAGGGTCTCTTTCCAAGCGCACCCAAAAACAAAATGCAGATGACACAAGTAAACTAGTGATTTAATACACAAGTAATACACAAGTACAGGGTGATCGGGATGGTTCTTGTCACTTGGTTAATGCACTGTAGCTCAGCTCAAACAAAACTCTGTGAGCTCATTTTTGGTCCATAAGTACATCTAATAATCCTTTACTTATGGACCAAAAATTACTATCTAACTCCCAAGCAAACTAGAATTATGGTCATGGATGTAAAATGCCTCAGAAATTCTGACTGTCTTTTTTTGCTTGCTTGAAAGTTAGCCAATTTTGTGCAATATCTGTGATGCACCTAGCCACCCTTCCCAGCCCGTTTCCAAATTAGTGTCAAGATGTGGACCATTTCCAAAGCCACCAACCAAAGCCACTGAGTCAGGCTTTTGATGGCATAGAAACTTGAGGTGATGGTGGGCAACATGACTTTTTTCATCCGGTTCAACTGTTCTGGGCGCTGTGGAGGGCCTGAATGTGGAAGATCTTCTCTTCTGGATGCCAATGTTGCGGAAGCGGTGGATGAACTGGGGCACATGCTGCCATCTCTTCAGCTTCTGCTCGTCACTGAAGAAGTGGACTTTCTGGCACCGGAAGCTTTTATAAAGCCCAGATCATCCCGCACCTGCTTCCACATAGTTGAAAAGATGGTTCAAGGCACCCTGGCAAGTGATCGGATGAATATTCGGGGGTTCCATGCGATTTTTGTGAGGATGGCCTTCTTGAGTGCAGGTGTGCGAATGGTTGGAGTTCTGCTGATTGCACTGGTGAATGAGGATCCAGAAGGCGGGTTGCCATTCATCTTGATAACTTAAGCCACTGTTAGTCATTACAGGTTCCGCGAAGACAGTGCATGGCGAATTTGAGCATTTGTTTGCCCAGATTGGTGGAGGCGAACGATGGCCCCCTTGGTGGATTTGGTAATGGTCCGCATTTTGACACTCTGATTTGGAAACATGCTGGGAAGGGTGGCTAGGTGCATCACAGATATTGCACAAAATTGGCTAACTTTCAAGCAAGCAAAAAAAGACAGTCAGAATTTCTGAGGCATTTTACATTCATGACCATAATTCTAGTTTGCTTGCGAGTTAGAAACTAATTTTTGGTCCATATGTAAAGGATGATTAGATGTACCTATGGACCAAAAATGAGCTCACAGCGTTGTGTTTGAGCTGAGCTACAGTGCCTTAACCAAGTGACAAGAACCATCCCGATCACCCTGTAATTTCAACTAGTGAGGCAAGTGATGGCCTTCCGGCGGTGCCTTCTTCCTCAGTGACATTAATGTGCAGTGCTCCCCCTTCATTTGAGAGTAGAGTTCCTGAGGGGAGGCAGTTCATCAACTCCTGACGCGTCGAGTAGCACACATATATAACTGCTCCATGCGTTCCCTATGTGTAATGGTGAGTGTCATGGGATAAAAGTTAGTCGTCTCCGAAAGTGAAGCCTGATACCAAAAGCTATGATGGCGTGAGATTGCTCGATCTGGTGGCGCTGTGGGACGGGGGAGCTTTGAATGGCCACCAGCTAGGCCAGGCTCTTCTGCAAGCACGCATTTTGGGGTGCAGCATCGGCTGACCCCTCTCCAGACGGTCTTGCATCATCTTCTAGACGCATCCTTTTCCTTTGCTTCTCGTGCAACATCCTCTGCAGCAGCAGCAGAGGAGCAAGAGAGGGTGCTGGGACAATCGAGGAGGTTGGAGACGCTGACCTGCCCAGTGCTGGTGACTGGGGAGACGACGGAGTACGAGGCCTTCGCCAAGTGCCTTTGGGGACCCTGGCTCTGCTAACTCCCCCTCCTGCCCAGTCAACCCCTCTCCTTCTTCATCTTTCACTTCGTCATCAAGTGCTCAAGGGGCCCCTGGCTTAGCTAAGACCCCTCTCACTTTGGTGCTCGAAAAATTTTCTTTGGTGGGTGCTGGCAGAGAATGTTTGCAGCATGGCCACCATCTTCCGCATGGTCTGTGAGGATGCCGTCGACAGCTGCTGTGGCACCTGCCGACCCTTTGGCAACCATTTGCCCTTCCGCATCCACTGCCTGCCCTGCCGGCGGGTCTACTGCACCGAGGGCCTGGACGCGATGTTCGATCCGCCTGGCTCTGCCACCGTCAACATCTGGGACATCCTCAACACCACCACACACGATGTAAGGAGTGAGGGCCATATCAGGGCGAGATCAGGGAAAGGCGGGAAATTTGAATTTCCAGATCTGCGCAGATTTGGCCCTAATTTATTTACATTAATTGATGAATTAAATTTATTAGGTAAATTACTTATTATTCCTCGGCTTCTCCGCTCCTCTTTCTTCCCCATCATTGGCTGAGGCTTAGGCTTAGGCTTAGGCTTAGGCTTAGGCTTAGGCTTAGGCTTAGGTTTAGGCTTAGGCTTGGGCTTGGGCTTAGGCTTAGGCTTAGGGATGGGCTTAGGCTTAGGCTTAGGCCTAGGCTTAGGCTTGGGAGCGTTAATAGTGCGCAAGGAAGCATGCGTGTGTTAATAGTGCACGCGTGTGTGGTGCGTAGAACGTGGGGGTGGGGGGCACCCTTCTCTCCCCTCTTCTCTCCCCCTTCCTCTCCTCCTCCCTCCCCTCGTTAATAGTGAGCGTGTGCGTAGGGCGCAGGTTTATGCAAGTGCGGGGAGGCAGCCGCAGTAGCAGAGGCAGTCGCAGAGTCTCTGGCTGGCAGTGCGGGGAGGCAGTGAACTGGCTATGGCATCATGGTCGTCATCGGCTCCTGGGCCAAAGAGTTTGTCTCCCCCTCTCCCCTTCTTTTACTCTTCCCTCCCCCTACCTCTTCCACCCCGCTCAAGGAAACAAACAAACATGGAAACGGTGTGGGTACTTTTGAGCATGCGATGGAGCTGAAGGACTTGGATGACAAGGCCGAGGAGTACAAGATCGTCGATAGTCTCTGCTCTGCCATCAGTTGCTGGAAAGGTTAATCTATTCACTCTGCTCCCTTTCTTTTCTTTTTCTCTGCTCCCCTGCCCGCAAAGCTAAAGACGAAAAAACTTTGAAGGAAAGGAAAGCAGCCCTGGCGAGGACGGCAAAGACGAGTTTGGGTTGTGGGAATCTCCCACACGACCGAGATTTTCTACACATTCATTTTCATTTTGACCACATTCATTTTGATTGAGATTTCCATTTTATTTCAGTCATTGGCATTGAAAGTATTGATTTAAAAGGTGCAGTTGAAAATGTAGCAAATGAGAGAAAATGATCATTCAAAGCATATATTTAACGCAAGCAAACAAATTTGGAATTGTCACAATCGCATTGATAACAAGTATATGGCGCAAAGCGCAATAGGTGACCGTGGAGCACTTACACCTCCACATGTAGCAAAATCCAAAAATTAAGGAAAATTTCTGCTGTGAAGGTGATCATTGCATCTCAAAAGGAAAATTTTGTGGTTTCTCAACCATTTTCAAAAGTAAGCACAGATTTGGAATCGTTATATACGACTTGTGTATCAACAAACCAAAGTCTTCTGTTCAATTATCAGCCGTTCAGCTGCTACTAATTATTGATGCTATTGTCATGCATGAAAGTTTTCCACTCAAGAGGGCAAGTCTGTGGTTTCTCAACCGTTTTCAAAAGTAAGCACAGATTTGGAATCATTATATACAACTTGTGAACAAAAAAACTTGTCTTTTGTGCAATTATCAGCCGTTCAGCTGCTACTAATTATTGATGCTATTGTCATGCATGAAAGTTTGTCACTCAAGAGGGCAAGTCTGTGGTTTCTCAACCATTTTCAAAAGTAAGCACATATTTGGAATCGTTATATACGACTTGTGAACAAAAAAACTCAAGTCTTCTGTACAATTCTCAAGATTACAGGAGCTACAGTGCAAAAACTGTATATTGCAATTGTCAAGCCTTTCTACCCAAATAAGTAATGTTTCAAATACTCGGAATCCAGGTCTACCCCTCCAGATCTTCCTAAAATTGCATTACCTTTCAGGAAAAAAAAAGTTTGTCAAGATCCGTTGAGAATTCGCCCGGGGCCAGCATTTCCAGATACAGATATATATATATGAGGACAAAAGTTTAGTAACCTCTATAGACCCTTCGGGCCACTCCGCGGTCAAAAAGCACTAATCTAAACAGCTGGTGCAAATCGGAGGGCGCCTCTTGGTTAACATGGCTGATTAAAAAGGTGATAAAGGAAATGGATTTGAAAACTAAAAGGTTTAGTTAAACTAGTTTGTCAAAACTAAGGTAAGATAGGATGATTGCGATAAAAATTACAATGAAAAGGAAAAGGACCAAAATTTTGCAGCATGGGCAGGAGAAAGGGGGCCGCTGCTGCTGGGGAGGCATGGCTTGGCGGCGGCGGCGGCGGTGGGCTCGAGTGGGCTGCCTGGCGGCGGCCTGCTCGTCCTGACAATTTTTTTGTGGCCTCTGTGGGAGGTTTCCTCATTTGCAGCACTTAAAGGAGGGCAAAGGTCAAAAGGGGCAAAGGGCAAGCCAAAGGCAAAAACCTTGTATCGCAGCAAACCGATGCTTCTGGTATTGTAGGCAGGACGCCGACGAGTGGGCTCCATTTCTGGCTGGCTGTAGCTGAAATGATTGGCGCAAATTGGAGGAGATA
This sequence comes from Ptycholaimellus sp. GST1_10, assembly GCA_030248095.1. Lineage (NCBI taxonomy): Eukaryota > Metazoa > Nematoda > Chromadorea > Chromadorida > Chromadoridae > Ptycholaimellus > Ptycholaimellus sp. GST1_10. The sequence goes on along the minus strand of JASANA010001683.1, from coordinate 83,626 downwards.
AGGAGGAGGTGAGGAGAAGGGGAAAAAAGGGGAGAATGCGTTTCTAGAGTTGGGCAATAGTAGTCACCAACTTTTGCTTGCTCTCGGCGGCTCCTACACTGAAGGCCGTTCCCAGGCTATTCAGACCTGCAGGTCTTGTGGAAAACGCTGCTGTTGGCTCCGCCTACCATTCTTTTGCTCTTAGAGTTGTGCAATGCCTCCAACATTGCTTCCTTCTTTTGCTCCTACTGAAGGCCGTTCTCAGGCAACCTTACCTGTAGGTCTTGGCTCTGCCCACATTTCATTTTTATGAGACAGATTGGAGCGGAGAGAAAAGGAGGGAGGGAGGGAAAAAGGAGAAGAGGGGAGGAGGGATAAAAAGAGGGTTTGCGAGGAGGGGAAAAAGGAGCAAGGCGCTTAGTTTGTAATCTTGATATTTAGAACATTTTTTACACACAATTTTCAATCTAAATGATACACAAATAAATTAGCTTTAAAAGGGTAAAGTATGCTTTTGAAAATCAGTCACAGCCTTCCAGTAACCGGAGCAGTAAAAGTCAAGTTCAGAGCAGTCCAAGGAAGAAATGGAGCGGGGCGTCGCGGTCGAGTTCCAGCTCTCCGATGACCTGTTTGACAATCTGCAGCACCTATTACCTCGGCCTCCAGCCAGTTTTCGCCGCAGCATCCGTCGCTGGCAGTGTTGGATGGACAGCTGCAAGCACGACATCCCATGGGGCTCTGGACGATATGGACTCGGCTTCGGCAATGTTTTTGGGATATTTACTGGATGATTAAATGACTAGAATAAACTCTGCTCCAAGATTTAATTTAAAAACAAAACACTTGCAAATTTTTCTAAAAAATAAATTATAAAAGTTTATAAATTGTGTTGGTCAAAAGTTTTGGTAATAGGTAGCAAAGTCTGAAAGATTTGCATCGACCACATTTTTAAAAAAAGAGCTTTCACATTTCATGCTTGTGTGAAATCAGCTGCATGTTTCGTGTTGTTTGGTAGACAGTTTGAGGCGCTTTTGGAATGTAATCAAAAGGCACATATGGTCAGCTGCAAAAGATCTGGCCAGTTACAAACCAAAACAGTTTGCCAAAAACGCATCTTTCACAGGCCAGAACATCTTAGCAGTATTCCCTCAAAAAATCGCCATGCAGATTTTTGATCCAATTGATGAGAAAGGTGTCTTCTTTCCTCCTTCTGACAATGAAGAAAAGCCTCTGTAGCGGCAAACGGCCCGTCGTTCTACTCCGTTTTCCCCTCAACCCCTGCAGCGTCAGGTACTTTTTTTAGCTCTCCAAGAAGCAATCCAGGCCATGGAACGAATTTCAATTTGGAGGATAAGAGCGAGGAAGAGGAGCCAAAGAAGAAGAGCGGTGGTGGTGGAGGGAACTCTGGAGGGAGCGCTGGGGCTGGTGGGGCCAACGGGATCACCGCCTAGTGACTTTTTCTGATCTGGCTCGCTTTTTTGCAATGTTTGCTTTTTGACACACTTTTCGAATGATTATATTTATATCACCAAAGTGGGAATCAAGATTAGTAATCAATATTGAATTGCGCGTTTAAAATTTCTACTAGATACGTCCATGTTTCAAATGAAGCTCAAAGGAAAATGGTGTGTAGTCATTCTCAGCATTCATAGTAAAGCTAAACCGCCCACTAAATGGCATGAAGGGCCGGCTTGCCGGGTTCCTGGACTTCCAAACTTTAGTGAGGATAGGTCAGTGGTACCTTTGGGGTTGGTACACCGCGTCCCCCACTATGAAATGTGAAATCTACTACTTCTGAACCAGGTAAGCAAATTTAACTTGCTAATCGTCCTGGTCAGGATTAGCGCTTTGGCAGCACTTCATTTGCACTCACAGCAGTCGTAATAGACTGCTAGAAGTGGCTGTCCACATGCCATTGCACTCAAGGCATGCCTTACTTTATTGGCAATGCAAGATTAATCATAAACTTTTTATATCCAAGTGCTTCTATGCATAAAAGTCTATGCATAAAAGTACTTTGAAATGCTAAAACTTGTGAATGGCTGAATAAATGGCACAGAAATTGCACATCTTGAGACTTGCAAACAAGCATGAGAACCATAAAAAATTTGGAAAACTTGTGAATGGCTGAATAAATGGCACAGAAATTGCACATTTTGAGACTTGTAAACAAGCATGAGAAACAAAAAGTTTGGGAAAAGCGGTATGGACCATATTTACATAAACGGTTTGAAGACCTTGGGACCCTGATACTCACCAATGTTGTGAGAAGACATGGAAAGAGGCGAGCGCTTTTGAGGAGGCTTAATAATCTTGCGCGATAAATTGAGAGGCTGCTGTTGGATCGGGTCAATGGGAGGGATAAAGCCTGGAGGAAGGAGGGAGGCTTGGGGGAAGGGGATGGGATTGGGGATCATGAACAGGGACTTGGGCGGAGGACTGGTGGGCGGAGGGCCAGTGGGCGGGCAGGGCATGATCGGCACGGAAGAAAAGTTGGTGCCCGGCGTCCACTCCACAAAGATGTAGCCCCAAACCACTGGGTTCAGCAAAAAGTTGGGCATCTAAAATCCAGCATAGAATCAAGTTTTTATAATTTGTTATTTTGTGATTAGCTGCTAAAGCCTACTTCGGCAGAGATGAGATCCAGCGTGGCTTTGTTCAGATTGCGCCCAGTAAAGCTGAGCACAAAACTGGTAAAGATGTCTTGCGTTATCTTTTGTCGCAGAAAGTCCTGCAGCCAAATAATTCCTAGACCTAATTTGTTGATGGTGAATGAGACGATAGAGGCAAAATGGTACCTGCATCATGGTGCGCATGTGCTTGTGTGGGTCGCCAATATACACCTCGGCCATCCAGAGCAGTAGCTGGAGCTTGCGTCCTGCGGCGTAGGTGTGTTCCCAGATGCGAGCACTGCAATGTTAGCCTTTGCATATAATCTTCTTTTTAAAATGGCTCAGGTATAAAGGACTACTTGAATACTTGGGAGGCGAACATGATGTTGGAGCTTTGTGGTTTGTGCTTGGTTGCAAAAATATTAGAGCAAGAAGCCGATTTGTCCCGCAAAAATATAAATACCAGACTTGGCTGGTAAGGGTAATTGTTTGACAATTGGAACAAGAAAACTTTTATTGCACACAAATGAGGTATAAATTTTCAAACAAGGACATAAACTGGTTCTTTAAGCAACAGTCTAAAAATGTTTTTGGAAATTTTTTTGTTTTAAATTTTTTATTTGAATTTTTGACAAAATAAACCAAATTTTTTTTTTGATTTTTAAGACTGTTGCCTAAAGATTGGAGTAGCCTTGAGGAAAAGTACAGATCTCAGACACCAAAATTGCAGCACCCCCGACCTCGGACCACCCCCGACTCTGACTCCATCTCCATCTCCGTCTCCGTCTCCATCTCCGTCTCCGTCTCCGTCTCCATCTCCATCTCCATCTCCATCTCCATCTCCATCTCCGTCTCCGTTTCCGTCTCCGTCTCCGTCTCCGTCTCCGTCTCCGTATCCATCTCCGTCTCCATCTCCGTCTCTGTCTCCGTCTCCATTTCACTCTCCTCCTCCGAATCCCATTCAGGCTCCTCCTTTTCTTCTTCCCCCTTCTCAGGCTCTTCCTCCTCTTCCTCCTTCTCCGAGTTCTCTGCCGAGTCCTTGAAATGCACAGCCATTGCCGATTATCATAGGTTCTAGGACTGGTCCAACCTCGTTGAAGCCATCCAGTGGGACCAGTCGCATCGTCCACGTTTCGTCGCCTATTTTCACCTCCATCTGCATGGACGCTGGTGGAGCCTCCTCCAAATTTCCATTTTTGTTAGGAGGCTATAGTACTGATTTGGCTTAAATTGACCACAATGACTGGAGAGGGAGGCGGTGTCATCTCCTGAAAGCTGCCGGTGAACTGGGAGGATTGGGCAGCGCAGGCAGTGTTCTCCTCATCATCCTCCATGGGCTTCTCCTCCCCCAGCTTCTGCTTCTGCTTCAGCTTCTCCTCCTTTTCCAGCATCTCCTCCTCCGGAGCATCCTCCAAATCCAAATCAAGTTAAAATGTCAGTAATTGACTTGGTTGAGATTAAGTTTACCTCGTCAACGATCTTGTCCAAATCTTCCACCTGCTTCTTCTTCTCTTCCTCCTCCTCCTCCTCTTCCTCCTCCTCCTTCTCCTCCAGCGTCTCCTCCTCCATCTTCTCTATCGTCTCCTCCGTCTTCTTCTCCTCCTTCTCCTCCGTCTTCTCCTTCTCCTTCTCCTCCATTTCCTCCTCCTCCTCCTTCTCCTCCTCCTCCTCCTCCTCCTCCTCCTCCTCCTCCTCCTCCTCCTCCTCCTCCTCCTCCTCCTCCTCCTCCTCCGCCCAATCTTCTTCCTCCTCGTCATCCTCGTTCACGGGGGGAAGTCCTCGCTGCAAACGCGATAAGAGGTTTTGGAAAGGAAAGGAGGAAAAGAAAGAAAAGGAAAAAGGGACCAACGGTGTGATAGGGCAAGCTGGCCATGAGGCTGGTGACCAGCGTTTCGTTGAGCATGGCCTTCCCGAAGAGGCCAATCACGCCGCGGATGAACTCGTACATGCCACTGCCCGTTTGCACCATCGTCTGCAATATGCTTTTTTTGCTCTGGATCTATTTGAGGCTAAGCAAATCGCCCAACTACCTCATACAAGTGGTCGTATTTGGATAGATAATCCATTTCCTCATCGCAGGAGAAGTCGTTGAGCTGGAGGAAGAGAAAGTTGGCAAAGGCAAAAAAGTCCATGCTCAGGTTGAAGGCTTCCTCAATTTTGGTTTAGCTTTTAAAAATGGAACGATGCTGTTTCAGACAAATTTAAAATAGTACCTGGTGTTGCTGAGGAGAATATTCGACTTGCGCTATCGCCGCGACCATGTTCTCGATGGAGAGTTCCTCCAGCAAGCGATTCACCTTGTCCTGATCATCGCTGCCAGTTGCGCCGGCCGAGCAAGCTTCTGTCTTCTTCTTCTGCTGCTGCATGGAGGAGGACGTTAGTGCGTTGGTCATAGCCTCCAAGATCGCCTCATCCTCGCAGGTCACGTTCTTCGACTGGTTCATTGTTCTGGGATTTGTTCACCTGGCTAGACTTTATGTTCTAAAAGGTTTTTTGATTAGAAATGCAACAAGGTTTTTGTATTATGCCAAAAAAGTGAAACTCTTCAAAAATGTGCTTAAACAAAAAAGCTAAATATTCCAATATTCTATGGGTCCTAAGCTTTTGCCTAGCACGCTTGCATGCTAAGCTACACTCTAAGATTTCTGCACCCATGCCTACGGCCTCCGGAGCTCAAAATGCCCTGTCCGCGGCAGGCAGTCTGCGGCAGCACAAAAATAGACGCAGGTGGCCTGCGGCCAAATCAAAAAAAATCTTTGGCTAAATAAAGCCAGTTTTGAAACCATATTTGACACTAAATTTGTTAAAAATGTTTATTGATTTCAATCATCATCAAATTCACGAAACATTAAACAACAAATACATGTGCATAAAAGTGTTCATGCAAGTTGAAAAACGTGTGTGCATTCTGTTGGTACTGCTGAAATTGGACGAGGAGCGTGCAAATGCAAAATGATTAGTTTTTGGACGATTTCTCCCCCATGGCAGAGCTCTTGCTGACCTTCTTCACCTTCCTCCTCTTCCTCCTCATCTCCTCCCCTTTGAGCACCAGCTGTTCCATCTGCACTCTGACGCTCTTCAATATGCCTGAAACAGTGAGATGGCGCTTTGCGTCCAGAGCTTTGCACTTTTCAGCTTCCCACAGCTGCTGCTCCTGATGCCCTGCTGCGATTCCTGAAAAAGTAGAGGAAGAAGAAGAGTAGCAGGCCGTCGCGGCTGAGGAGGTGCATGGCAGGTTAGGGTGGCGAGCTGTGATTTTCCAGCTCTGACTTTCTCCCATTTTCTGAATGGTAATCACGGGAATAGGTGTGCAAGCTCGAACCGGCGATAGCTTCTTGGGCTCCATCAGCTCCAGGTCCACCATGTCTCCATCCTAAACCAGTTTTCAGTTTTGAATCAGCACATTTTCGATTGGTTTTCCGGCCAAAAACTGGTAGTAAAACTTTTTAGCAATAAATTTTAAACTTTTATAAATTGTTGAAAAGCAAGCTTATAAAAATCCTATTTAATTTGAGATTATACAAAGCAAAAAAGAAAAAGTACCGAAGAGTGGGCAATGTTTCTGAACTGGTTTGATTGGAGCAGGTGGTGTGTTTGATGGAGAAACTGCTGGCAAAAAATGTCATCCTTTGGATTGGCTTTCTAAAAATTTTTGTCAATTAGTAAAAAATAGCATAAAATTGGAAAAGAAAATACATGGACGGAAGGCAAGTTCATTTCGGTACGAAAGTTGTCCATGATATTCAGCCCCTGCTGGACCCAGGACACAATGCACTTTCCGTTCAGTTCGCGATTCTGATAAGGAACCACTCTTGGATTTGAAATCATTAACAGCCAAGGAAGACTATTGCCTTATCCATTTCAGAGTGCTTGTGCCGGAAGAAGTTGTCCCCGATTGGAGGCTGTGGCAACTCTGGTGAAGGCGGTGACAGCTCTGGCCCATCTGACCCGTTCAAAGGCATTTGGGGGCAGTGAAGCTCTGGTCCAGCTGGAGTAGGCGACTGGGGTGAAGGTGGTGACAGCTCTGGTCCATCCGACCCGACCAACGAAGGCATTCGCGGAAGCTGAAGTTCTGGTCCGGCTGGCAACAGCTCTGCCTCGTCTTGCAAGCAAAAAAGCTTTTTTGGCAAAAGCAGTTTCTGGAGTGAAAGCTTTACGGCTTCTGATTGGGTCCACTTTAGTAGGGGGGGCCTGCGACGGGAGTGGCGGTGGCGTCAATGGCTGCAGAAGCCTCGGTGAGATTGTGCGCAGCCAGCAAAAGTCTTTTTCGGAGGCTACCATCTGGAGAGGCAAAGACGCAGGCAGCTCTGGAGACAATTCCGTGGGCTCCTCCTTCAGTTCCTTCTTCAGCTGCTGGGACTTCTCCTTTGGTGTGCTCAGGGACACCTTACGACGCTTGGGCACCGGCTCCATGATCCCGGCGCTCTCCTCCTTGTCCGCCTCGTCTCCCGACTCGCCCACCTCGTCCAAGACAATCCAGCTCATGTCCGAGGCCGGTCTCGATGCACCTGCCTCATCGTCCAAGCAGCCCACCTCGTCCACTACCAACCAGACCTCATCTTCCTCGGCTTCCATCGGCTCTTCAAAGCTCTTTGATGAGGACATCTTCTTCTTCACTGCTGCAGTTGCGTTCCTGACAATATATGCATTTCTTAGAACAATATTTCACAGCTGGAGACTAGAGATTAGTAAGGATTATAGATTTTGAGCAGTGGCTTTTAAACCAGGGTATGGGTCAAATCGATCAATACGTACGTTTTTCAAAAAAGTTTATTCACTCAAAAGAATAATGAACAAAGTGAGCAAATAGCAACAGCATGCATTCAAAAAGCAAATACTAATTTACAATTTGAAAACCTTTTCTTATATTTAGATAGAATTTAGAAAGAATCTTCGTAATCTGTCACCTCGTCGGAAAGTTCCAGAAAATCTGAGCTTTCGGAAGGAAGGGAGGGCTGACGCTGAGGGGATAGGAGAATCAAGTCAGGGGAGCCGGGAGCACTAAGAGGGTCTGGATTCTGGGGTCGCTCCACCACCGCTTTGTGCTCAGCAACTGGGGCCTCTGCTGCACGTCCAAGGTTGGGTCTGTCTGGTTCGTCTTCCCGCTGAAATAATCGTAATCATTAGAAACAAGTAAAATTATTCTATTGTTTTATTAGAATCTATAAATATAAAAAAGAATAAAATTGTTTTTAACCAGATAAGGTAAAATGGAGCTCTCAAAATCCGGCAGGTCGTAGATAGTCGGGTCCAGATTTCCTCCCAACATTGTCTGAAGCTCCTGCCAATTGATTAAATTCTTAGATGATTTGCAAACAATAGGAAATAGGCAAAAACCCGCAGAAACCCGATGGACTGGCGGCTGACGTTGCTGACCATGAAGCTGTTGATGAACGTGTGGAACATCTGCATCATCACGCCCTTCCAGTGGCTCACATCCAGTTCCCCAGAGAGCAAATCCTGATAATTTCTTTTTTGGTTTAATCATCATATTTATTACCTTTTATTAATTCAACATAAAAATAACACTAAAAAATCTCAACTTGGAAATTAGAAAAAAGTCCAACAGCCATTTAAAGTACAAATCCAACTAACAGATACACAAAAATAAAAAAGAGAGACCTCTTGGGCCACTTGGACCACGTTTGAGTAGAGGTTGTCAGAGTCGGTGAATAAGTCCAGGAAGCCGGACATGGAGCTGAGCATGGAGAGCAGAGACAGCATCTGCTTCACTGCCAGGTAGATGCCATACGCCCTGCGCACCCTTTGCTCAACCGCTTCTTGGTGCTCTGCTTCGGCTTCGGGCTCTTCCTCTGGAACGGCGTAGCGCGGCACCTGTTTGGGGACCTGTTTCATCATCGCTTTCTTCCCCGTTTCCTCCAGGATAGCTTCGTTTTAGGGATGTGCTGCACATTTCCTTATTTTCTGAAAAATGAATTGAAAAGGGGTCAAAAGCTTTTTATTATTATGTAAAATAATTAAACGGACTGAGTATCTGCGAAGAAATTCTTGTGAAGCATTTTCAAGATAAAGATTTATTTCTTGGCAATATCGTTTGGCATAATTTTACAGACAAAGAAACAAATTTGGCATCAAAGACAAATTCGCTTGGTGGAGCCCGGAAAGTAGCGGGATTCGTCCTGACCAGCGCATTCTGAAAATGAAGTAGTAGTAGCAGTAGTAGAAAAAGGGTAATGTGAGATTACCCGGGAACACTAGAATTATGATATTTTTACAGAACATAACATAATAACAAAAACGAACATATCAGAACATTAAATTGACAGAACATAACACAAACAAAACTAAATTACAAGGCTTAATTAAAAAACTGTGTCCAGTCATTTATCCATTCATTCAGAAATGAAATGTAAGCAAAAATGTACCCACCTTTTGGAGTTGAGTCTGAAGAAGCAAATTTGTTCTTTTGTGCTTGGATGATTACCACTGTCCCTGCTTTATCAAATTTTATGTTTAATAGTTTCAAAAATTAAAGTTACCTTCATTAAGCAGGTTGTTCAACTTGGAGCACCAGCCCAGGCATGGTTGGTGCTTTACCAAATTTGGCGTTGGCACCTTCTTTTTGGGGGTCAACACAGACATGTCTTGAATTTTTATATTGCTGATTTGTTGTATGTTAGCAAAATAAAATTGTTATTTTTTTATTAATAAAACAAAAAACACAAAACAAAATACATGCAACACAACACATGCACAACACACCACGCGCAAAAAGAAAAAATGTAACACAAAATACAACATGCCACACGCAAATGAAACATGCAACACAAAATAAAACATGCAACATGCAACATTTTGTAAATTAAGTTATACTAGTTTTGTTGGAATAACCAAAAGGAAGAGTATCCATGAGGGGATTTGGACCTGGTTTAAACCAACGTTTTGACAGAACATGCCTGACTACTTTAGGACTTTTATAAGAAAACAGTCTATGTGAAAAAAAGTTTTTACGCAAATAACTTTGTTTTACATACATATTAGAGTCTTTAGTATGTAACAAACTTTTCAGAGAATCCATAGTAAGTTTTTTTCGCGCATCTTCAATAAAGGCAATTCCTTTAAACTTAATATCAGAAAACCTCTCGCCATGTTTATCAATAACTGATATAGCATAGGCTTTTGGGGCTAAAGCAACAAATTCAACAAGTTCAGCTCCTAAACCATACTTATCTATAATCTCATTTTTCAATTGACCAAAGTTACTTCCTGTTTTTGGTGGGAGTACATTTGAAGGGTGACATATTATGGCACTGTCAGTATCGCAATAAGTGACATATGGAGCATAAGCAGATAGTAAATCATACAAGTGACATCGAGCATAGCTTAATGTCATTATTGCAATAATCATGCAAGTTTTAGATGAAACCTTTTCAGTTTTAGGTTTAGCAGAAACAATAAGGGAAGTACCATCCTCAGAAAGCAAACATGTTTCTATTTCAATCTCTGGATCATTTTCTAACATCAAATATTCTTCATAAGAATTCAGAACATAAGTAGTAGCATAATTTGAACGTTTGCCCATAAATTCCCATAAATACACAATAAAAAATTTGGCCAAACTTTGTTTTGTGGCATTTTTCTCATAATCCTTTTCAGAAAAAGTTATTCCAAGTTTGGTGCAAAAATCAATGTGCTCACGAATTTCCTTTGAAGATTGGGGTTTTCCTCCAGCAGCAATTTTATTGGCAATTTGCTGTCCAAGAACTTTTTGGAACAGAGTTGATGAACTTTCCTTCAAGTGCCACATTTCGATCCAGCGTATAATTTTGTATCCATGTTTGACAGCCAATTGCAGTTCCATTGATGTATAAGTGCCGAAAATTGATCTATCAGAACTTTCATAGTGATTGCAAAAGTCTTGGTTAGACTCAAGAGCACAAGAATGACACAAATGAAAAAGTAAACGGCCTTCTACACGTTCAGGCAAAACAGGTATACGTAAATTTTGAGGTGGTAAAATTTCAACTTGCGCAACGCCAAAAAATTCATCAAGGGTAGGAGCTCCTAAGCCTATATTAGGGTCAGGATCAAGATCAATGCCCACATAAATAGTTGGAGGGCCAATTGGCATACGTTCATTTTTACAAGCTACATTAATAGAAGGATACAAACTAATAAAATCAACATAATCCATTTCATAACCATAGGGCACAGGTGAGATGGAATGAAAGAATGCCTCAGTTCTGCCTCCAAACATGGCATCAGTAAGTTTAAGGTTTGAGCATTTATAAATTTGAGATGGAGAAGGCTTTGCCAGAGGATGTGGGGGCTTGGCATAATACATATCTAAAAAACAAACTTAGAAATGAATCTAATGATGGATTTGATTTGCGTTCAACTGCAATTTCACATTCCCATTTGACATGATAGACATATTCACCATAATCACTGTCTGGCATTTTACTAAGCATTTTCAGATGGTCATCATTGTAACATGTTCTTTGCCAGACAGCATTTTTCTCAGTGTTCCATTTTTTAAATTGAGCTTCATTTTTTTGACATAAATCAGGATGGTGGTTGTGAAAGTGACAACCATGGACATTAAAAACATGTCTTATACCAGACTGGTCAAATGCTGTAGCATCCACAAATAATCCCCCAATTTTGACTTCTCCAAATTGGCGAGCATGCCTCATACCAGTTAATTGCCAAGTGTGTTCCAACCAAGAAATATAGCCTAAAGCAATAGTAGAGTTTTGGCGATTACCAAACGGGTAACCTTGTGGGGACAAAAGAACAAGAGATTTTGGGGGCATGAAATTTAGGCGAAAAATCTTATTTAGTAAACTTGGTAAAGTAACACTTTTCAAAACTTCAATACCACCATATTGTTCAGAAAAAGCACGTCTAAAAACAGAAAATCCTCGTCTTAACAATAATACATCGTCCTTGCAATATTCCAAAAGTACATCTTCAACAATGTAACGTTTTTGGGGGTTTTGTTCATATTCTTCTTGGAATAGGGCATACCATTTGATAAACCTCTCAAATTGAGCTAATCGCATATTTTCACACCAAAATTTATCTTCAGAAGGATAATATTGAACATGACCATTTGCATTCACCTCTTCATATGGTATATGTTTACCCCACTGAACAAAAGTTGGACCATTCACTGCGTGCGGAAAGTGCCCCTTTTCAATATGCTCCAAATTAAACAAATTTGGAAATGCTGATAGAGGAGTACCAGGTAAAAATTGAAGACTACATCTTAGTGAAATATTTGACTGGCACAAATCAAAAGAAATTATTTTTTGATTTTTGCGTTGGTTTTGTTTTTTTTTTTGTTCGTGGCGGTTTTTTGGTTTTTGTTCTTTTTGGCTTTTGCCTCTTTTTTCGGTTTTTTCTTTTTGTTTTTCTTTTGTTTTTTTTTCTTCTTTTTTTTTTCTTCTCTGGTCTTTTCTTACTTTTTGGTGTTCTCTTGAGTGGGACGAACTTTCCGCATGAAATTCATCAATAATTATTGCGCTGACGGATGAGAATTGCACAGAAGACTTGAGTTTTTTTGTTCACAAGTTGCATGATGATTTGAATCTGCGTCGTTTCAAAATGGTTGTGAAACCACAGACTTGCCCTCTGAGCAACTTTCATGCATGACAATAGCATCAATAATTAGTAGCAGCTGAACGGTTGATAATTGAACAGAAGACTTTGGTTTTTTGATTCACATGCCGTATATAACGATTCCAAATCTGTGCTTACTTTTGAAAATGGATGAGAAACCACAGACATTTCCTTTTGAGATGCAATGTTCAACCTCACAGCAGAAATTTTCTCTAATTTTTGGATTTTGCTACATGTGAAACGCTCCGCGGTCACCTATTGCGCTTTGCGCCATATACTTGTTTCTAATAATATTTCAAGGCATCGCGTTAACGCTAGTTGTAGCATGAAACCAAAACAAGCCATCGAAATTTGAGGCATTATGAAAAACAACCCATTGATTAGCAAATGGGTTATATTTTTTCATACAATCTTTTGTAAACATGTGAAACGTGTTTGGTCCTTTGTAAACAAACAAGTATATGGCGCAAAGCGCAATAGGTGACCGCGGAGCACACCACATTCCAGCTTACAATATGAATGCATGGAATTTCATCACTCCAAAGGGCAAGTATGTGGTTTCTCAACCATTTTCGAAAGTAAGCACATATTTCGAATCGTTATATACGACTTGTGAACAAAAAAACTCAAGTGTTCTGTTCAAATATCAGCCGTTCAGCTGCTACTAATTATTGATGCTATTGTCATGCATGAAAGTTTGTCACTCAAGAAGGCAAGTCTGTGGTTTCTCAACCATTTTCGAAAGTAAGCACAGATTTGGAATCGTAATATACGACTTGTGAACAAAAAAACTCAAGTGTGATGTTCAATTATCATCCGTTCAGCTGCTATTAATTATTGATGCTATTGTCATGCGTGAAAGTTTGTCACTCAAGGGGGCAAGTCTGTGGTTTCTCAACCATTTTCAAAAGTAAGCACAGATTTGGAATCGTTATATACGACTTGTGAACAAAAAAACTCAACTTGTCTGTCCAAAAATCAAGAATACAGGTTCTACAGCGCAAAAACTATATATTGCAATGTTTAAACCTTTCTACCCAAAAAAATAATGTTTCAAATGTTCGGAAACCGGGTCTACCCCTCCAGATCTTCCTAAAATTGCATTACCTTTCAGGAAAAAAAAAGTTTGTCCAGATCCGTTGAGAATTCGCCCGTTCCCAGCATTTCCAGACATATATATGAGGACAAAAGTTGAGTAACCCCTATAGACCGCGGCGCGGCCCTTTGGGCCGCTCCGCGGTCAAAAATTTGTCTTCAGGGTCACAATCGCGTTGTAAAACAAGCAAATTTGGTATTAAATTTCCACTTTTGGGGTCAGTATAAGTTTCACAGTCACCATAAGTAACTCCAATTTTGGGTTTGTTAAAACCTTTCATAATATTTCCTATTTTTTCACTAGGTGCTACAGTGACATAACACAAACTGAAACAGTTATGCACTTTTCCACACATTGTACACAAATAAATGATGTACATCTTGGAGAAGCACCCACATAACATTTAGGACACCAATATTTTACTTTTAAAAATTTATAAATGTTAACAATGCCATATGCATGATATGCTATGGATTCATTAAAGTCTTGTTGTTCTTGATTGTATAAAATCAAGACATTTATGCAATCAATTGAACCTGCTCTAGACTTTGGAATAGTTTTAAATGGAACAGACGTTGAATCAAACAAGTTAAGAACAATTGGTTCTGGTAATATTTTTTCCAAGCGGTCTAGTTCAGACATTGGAATTCCTGTATCTGCTATTACTGGTGGAAAACCACATGCCTCCAGCATTTGCAATGCACTGATTCGCCCTTCTTGTGATCTAATATATTTATGGAAACACTTTTGAGATTTTTGGGGATTTTGTCGCACATACATTTCTTTGGCAATGATAAGAAACATACACAGCCCTTTCTTTTTGATCCTATTAGATTTAACAGTTGGATCATACATGCCATTAAATGAATGATAAAATGTTGTTAAACTATATTCGTGCCTAGATCTTGCTCCTGAATATTTCATGTACAATCGACCTCCAACTGAGGCATTATTATAAACAGTAGTTATAATAAATTGTGTCTCTGACAATAATAAAGTTTCATCGCTTTGTATAGCATGCCCTAATCGTTCAATAGTTTCCTCAACATTGAGGTTTGATGGAGGCACACGATCAGAAGAAATGATGCCAAGGTTTAGATTGTTATTAACAAGGTGAATCTGGGATACTTGAGATTGGGGAACATTGTGCAGCATTTCTAAAATAGCTGAAAAGGTTATTGATTCAAGATTTTTCAAAGTAGCAGCCAAATCAGAAGATTGAAATGCTTTGATCCACTTATCAGATAAGTTTATCTGATAAGTTTGCTGAACAGCGGGACCTTTGTCCCAATGTCATTCAGACAATTTGATCAAGTCATAGTTAGACGTGGACAAATCTTCTAGTCTACTTTCGGGAATTGGGGAACTGGCTTTAGAACCAGGTAATGATCGTGAAGGTTTAGATTTCATAATTTCGCGATCTAGCGGTTTAGAAGACAAAGACCAATGCTGAGATGGAGAATTTGGAGCCGAAAACAAAGGCATCTTTGCGCAGCAAGTATTGTATTTCTGAAGTGTGTTTGATGTGCTTGCTGCGCAGGGCGGGAAAATGGTTATTTTATCAAACATAGCATAAGCCACTTACCGTATGCCACATACCGTAATTAACATACCGTAATTAGCTTAAAATATGGTATTTTAAAAAACATAACAATAAGGCAAATAACATATCATATCATTCACTGATACATAACATATCATATCATAACAGTACAAGTGTTCCAAATTATTTTGGGTTTTTTTTGGCATATTAGGTTATACTACTACTATTTTTTGTGTGGCCATAGACCGTTGCTCCAGGCTAGACATCAGAGCTTTGGCACTCTGCCCGGAGCAGCGGTCGGCCAAGGCTTGCTTAAGCTGTTGCCCCATTTCTCGTCTGTCATTTCACTCATGAGATTGATGCCAATTTAATTGGTTTTTGATCAAGGACAAAAAACCTTGAAACGTGAAAATTTTTATTCAAAACATTAAATTTTTATAGTTTTAATTATTGGTTAATATTTAAATTGTTGATTATTATTTAAAAGTTTCAGAAACCCAAAATAAATCAATATCATTTTGTTATTTAATAAATTTTGTAAAGTCATTTAAATTTTTGACCGTGTAGCGGTTAAAGGGCCGCTCCGTGGTCAATAGAGGTTACTAAACCTTTGTCCTCATATAGATATATATATGAGGACAAAGGTATATATATGAGGACAAATATAATGCTGGGAACGGACATTTTCCTTTTGAGATACGATGTTCAGAAAATATTCTTAATTTTAAAATTTTTGCTACATGTGAAGGTGCAAGTGCTTCGCGGTCACCTATTGCGCTTTGGGCCATTTACATGTTATCAAGTTCCTTATTGCTTATTTTAACGCTTATCAATTTAACATGGTCGTACATCTAATAACTCTAAATGGTATTTTCCTAGTTTAAATTTAATAGGTTTAAAAAAGTAAATTTGTATGTTAGGGTTGCGCATGCATTAAGTAACCGCATTGAATGCGGCGAATATCTGAAGCAGGTACCCCGGCCAATTGAAGCAGGGTCAAAACATCTAAAAGGGACTGACTATTCTCTTTCAAACGCTCAAGCATGCTTGTTTAAAGTAAATGCTCCCTATTATGAAAAACAAAAAATCAGGCTAAGCGTTTGATTAGTTTTTAAAAACAAAGCTCTTGAACAGTTTTTAATTAAACGCCTATTATCATGCTGCCCATAAATTAAAATTCTCCCAAAAAAGCTTACCTTGGATTTCCATTGGTTTTTGACAGCGGTGGCACAGCTGAATAGTCAGGATGGGCTGGGAGGACATGGACTTTGGCTTTGGCTTCTGGGACATCTGCACCCGAACCCACTTGTCACCGCCAAAGTTCTCCTTGTCCTCCTTTCAAATTTGTCTGTTTATAAATTAATTTTTGGCCATAGATTTGGTCACTTTACCGAGCACAATTCTTTAAACCAATCTTCATTGCCAATCAGCTTCTTAGACATTGGATCATTCGGCTTTATGTTTTCAAAAGCCTCAACTAATTCCTTCCGTTAATGTGGCTTGGAATTAAGCAAAAAAGTTGAGGAACTGAGTTGTTTGAAGTGTTGCCCCAAAACAGCTCGTGCATCCAAGGCTTGCTCCCATCTGTGCTGCATAGCATGGCATACGTGTCCTGCCAAATTTGAATAATTTACTACATTGTGTGTAAAAATGTTGATTAAAAACTTCTAAATAATAGTATCAGGCACTTTGTTTAGGAGGATTTGGTCATATTTTTACATTTGGTCTTATTATCCTCCGATTCCTGTTCTGTTTAAAAATTCCATTCGTTCATTTAAAAATAAAATACCCTTTCTCCTCATAACCATTTTGTTGTATAAATCTTTCAAATCACCCCGAAGCAGTTTATTGTAGGTTCTTGAAAAACCTCAAGATTTGAATCCAGAGTGACGTCCATCTTGCTGATGTTCTTGGAGGCCTTGGTTGGAGTGACCTCAGGCGTCAGCAGTGCCTTGGGCAGAGATTCGGGCTCCCATTTCCCCATGCCCACTTCTACGGCCAGCTCATCATAGACCAAAAACTCGCCTCCCTCAAATTTGAATGTTTTGAACAAAATGCTATAGTAAAATACTTTGTCAAACCAAAGCGTTCAAGTCGCCCAGAATAGCAAGCAAACTGGTTTCCTCGTCCTTGTCAGGCTTGGGAGAGGATGGAATGGGCGTGGAACAGAGTGGAGGGTCCTTGCCATGCTGCACCGCATCAAGAAGGCGCAGCTCCTCCCTCAGCCAGTCCTCCTTTGATGCAGCCAAAAAAGTTGGCTTTTCCACCAATGCTGCTTCCTTTGATAAATCAAGCAGTTTCAATAAAAACTGGTGAAAATTACAGTCAAAAGCTTGCCTCCAGCTTGGGCCGAGTTTCGCGAACAAACTCCCAGTGGGAGCCTCCTCCGCAATTGCGCCAAACTTCGACCTCCTCCTACAAGTTTTTTCAAAATTTACTTGTTGCTAGATTGAGACCAAGTTTTTAAAAACTTACCAAAGACTCTTCCGCAAAAGTCGGGTCGTTCATCAGTCCGCTTTCCTTTCCACTCATGGTTTTTCAAAAGGGTTTTTTGATTTTTAGCTAAATTTTTTTATTCAATCGAAATCATACATTTGAAATAAAAAAAGGCGCGAGTGTAATCACAAAAAGTTTTCTAAGGGTGGGTTCGCGTAAAAAATTTTTAAATCCATTCTAGCTTTGTTAAAAAGATTATTAAACACATACCTACGAGCATTTTCACGAGGACAATTATTTTTAACTGGCTCAATAGGTTTAGAATAATACGGAAAACTGCTTAAAACACCTCCTTGTACTAAATTCATGTTCAATGAAAAATGAAAAGTAGCTACTGATTGTGTTGTAATTTGTCGAAACTTTATCATGCAATTTTTATTAGTTTTTGCTGATAGTGAAGAATTAAGGGGTGCTGCAAAAATCGGAGGGTTAGTTTGAGTAAAAGGAGTTTGGTCAGTAACAAATTCGGCAATTGCCGCCAGCAAATCGATCTGACAATTTTTTCTTTTTTGGTCTGTCAAAGACCAAAATTCTTCAAACCTGGTCTATGCTCATGCCCATTAGCTCCAAGATTGCAGGTCTTTGATGATTGCCAATCAGCTGTCTAGCCAAATCTTTTTCCCATTGCTTCTTCACCCAAGAATCTATTCCATAGCTGGTTTCATACTAAAATTGTTTGACAATCACAAAAAGTGAGATCATTTCAGTCAAAGCCACTCACTGGATTAACCCGAGCAATGTACCTAAGCGTACAGAGTTCGCCTTTTAAGCAGTTGATAAGTCGATCAGAGACCATTGGCGCTGTCAATCCAGCCTCCAGAAGATTTATACCTCTTAACAAAGACTAATTGTTCCTGCCCTATATTCTAACAGAAGTGCTTACTCAATATCCAACTCGTGCAGGTATGGTTCCAAAGGCTCCAAGAGCACGAAGAATTCGATAGCAGGAACGTTGCAATTGCTAAATATGACCCTAGTGGGAAAAATGCCTTGAGCCATAATAGTTGCAATGATGTATTGCAAATCTGAAGCTAGTTTACTTTTTGAAGTAGACCAGCCTAAGCAAAAAACTAATCAAACCATGCCAGTTGTTTGAGTCTGAAAATCTAACTGTCCTTGAAGTGACAAACGAAAGGTTTCTAAACAAAATCATTTTTAAAATATTAAATTGCATTTTGCAATTCAAATAACCCCCATTCAAATTGGTCGCTTAGAGCAGATAAGAGTATCATAGACAGATGAACCACTTTGTGAGAAGTATATTGAACACATCGTTGTTCCCCATGAATATTGGCTAAAAACAAGAAAGCCACTTTCACACATGCTACTTTCAATTCCAAGTTTATCTAACTGAATGTGCGCCAGCGTTTGAATGGCTGATAGGTTTCACAGTTAATCGCAAGTCGATTGTGGTTTAGCCCAAAGTGAAGTTCCGATAAAGATTCCTAGTTTTGCAGCAATCACACAACATTTTGCCTCCAATTTGAGCGGCAAACCTTGTGAAGCTCTTCCGGGTGCATGAAGTCGATGCAGTTCCAAAAATGCCCGCAGACTTGGCGTGAAGCGTGAAGTGATGGTCGGTTGAGATGTCCAAAGATTTTACAAAGCATTTTGTTTGGTAAATCCAACAGTTGGCGCTCCTCATTGTCCTTGCTTTCCATTCTTGCCCTAATACCCTAGCCTTCTTTTTAAAGCGGTAATATGGAAAAATAGCTAATAAAAAAAGGTACAAGGCTTTATTGTGGAAGTAGAGAGCTTTGGGAGCGTCTGAAGCATGAATGACTGCCCTCTGGCTGACCCTCACACCCCCTCCCTTCACCCCCCTCCGCGCTTACCCCTCCCTTAACCCCACCCCTCTGTCTTACCCCTCCCCCATCCCCCCACCCCTCCATCTTACCCCTCCCCAGCCCCTGGGAATGGCGCCCTCTGATTTGTCCATTAGGCCCACCCAAGGTGTTTAAGCCCCTCCCACACCCAGATCAACACTCACCCCGCTGAGATATCCCCCAAGTTTACTAGAACGGTATTTGGCTTTTTTGTGCAACCAACAAAGCCCAAGCCAATTGCAACAATAAAGAGCAATTTTAAATCTGTTATTATTTTGTAAAGTAATTTAATTTGTGACGATTTTTTAAACAAAACTTTTTTTATTTTACCTTTGACCTTTTAAAAAATAAAGGTTAGTTATGAAACGCAAGTAATTTTTACAATTACAAAGCTAAATAGTCGGAACTGAATGCAATGTTTCACTATTCAGTTACTCTGGCAGGTCAAGTTTCACACTTGTTTCAAAGCCATTGCTCCCTGCGCTTTCCTTGATAGTTTAGGCGGAGGGGTTTGTCCTTTTTTATACATATATCCTTCATCCTTTCCTCCCAATGCCCCTCTTAAGCACCAAGTAAAGGCAAGCACCAGAGCTTTTTGGCAAGTTTTCTTTGCGAGAGCCAGTCTTGAGCATCAGCGTTTTCAGCTATTGCCGCGCTTTGTACTTGGCTCCATCCTCCAATGCCTTAGCTAAGAATCTCAGAGTTTGAAGTAAAAATGGTAAAGAAAATTGCATTTGCCCAGTCCCACCCACTCGGTGCATACAATCGGTCATTTTTTTAATGCACTTGACTTGTTTACTGCTTTAAAGCCCAGTTGTTTGTAGGCAGTCGCTATCAGTGCTGGTGATTAGCGATTCTCAACCATACAATCTTGCATGCAGCAGCAAACTCTCGCAGCGCCCCTGTCCCTGGGCCCTCGTGAGCATGAAAGGTGCTGGCATTAAGAACACCGAAGCCTTGATCAACTTTGCTGCCCAAGTATCTCATTTTTTTCCAGGAGCTATTGGGAAAAAGAGGGGCAGAATTGAAGAAGATTCCTCTGAAGCAGTTCTCGCACATCGTGATTCAGCTAGGCTGCAACAGCGTCTGCCCCCGAAACGACATGGTCTACAAAGGCTACTTCTCCGGGGACAAGTGGGCGAACATGCTGGTGGGTACTTTGCTCTAGCCTAATGTTTCACAGTTGACGCTTTCAATATTTACAACTTTTAAACCCGCTCTGTGGGGCTTCAGACCTTGGAACCAGGACCTTTGCTTTGAAAGTGGGATTGCACTGTCCGCAAGAGGGCAGGTGGGTTCATTGAGACACTGTTTGAGCATGTCTAAGAGGGATTCTTAAATGTTGCCTCAGTGGCAGTGATAACCCAATCAGCAAACAACTGACTTGTCCTGGTTCCACTAGGCCGGCCTGGTCTGGCCCCTTTTTTGTTCCCTCCCTCTCTTACCAATTCTCATTTTCATGTCATCCATCCTATCTTCTTGAAAAGATTGCAGGTGAACGTGTGCCAGAACTTTGCCAAGCAATACGGGCTCCGCTTCTGCATTCTCGCCCCCACTCCACGGATCTGCATAAGCGATGACACCCTCGCCTACCTTTTAGAGGCCACTCTTTTCTCTCTCTCTCTTTACTTGCCCTTTTTAATTCATCGATGGCTCAGGTTTGACTCAAATTGAGAGTCTTTGGGAGCGTCTGCGAAAAGAGTATGAACAGATGCTAGTCCTCTGCAGCAAGGACCCGAACCTGTGTGCGACTCGCTCACTGCCAAGGACCTCAAGAGCGACGGCATTCATATCACTGATAACGCTGCCGCAGAACACGCTCAGGAATCCCTTGCCCTTGCTCTGTGCTCTTGATTTTTACTACGCCTTTTGCTCAAGTTTCAGCCTGCATTCATGCATAAAACCTTTTCAAACAATGAGTCCTTTTTTGTCATTTTTCAGTCATTATGTTCCGAATAAAATCACATATAAAAACTTGAAGAGTTTTTTAAACTGCTATTTTTTTTTGTTTTTGAAGTTTTAAACTGAGTTTTTAAATATATTGCATTGTAATTTATCACATCGAAAACCGAAAAAAACAAAAATGGGAACAGTCATAGCAGGGACAAAAGTTAAAAAAAGAAGCAGAAACATGAAAATGCTGCTAATCATAATCTTGTCAAAAAAAGATTACAAAAAAATAAAAAGATTAACTAAATATTTGTAAATGTTTGGGAAAATAAAAAACAAGATGGTTAAAGGGAGGGTTCAGCCAGAGATCTTGTAGATGCAGTTGAACTCCTCCATGGCCTCGGAGAAGCAGTCCTGGTTGCCGCGGATCAGCTCCACGTTGTAGAGCATCTGGTTCCACAGATTCTGCAATTTTCGACAACTTACAGGCCTGCTGCTCAAATGACCCAAGGAAGCTGGAAAAAATAAGGGTAGGAGAAGGGAAAGATTTAGTACATGGCCTTCATAGATGCCGATGACTCGGCCTGCAGGCCCCTTGACGGTCTCGGGAGCGGAGAGGGTGAAGCCATGGGGGTTGAAGTCACCGGAGAGACGGGCCTTGCCCATGCCCTCCACCCAGGCGATGGTCTCCTCATAGGACACCATGTTGGCCAAAAACGCGTTCACTGCAGAGGATCCATGAGACTGCGCTTTTCCAAAGAATTGTGAGAGGAGCAGCTACCTTGGCCCTTGAAACGGGCAATGTCCCAGTCGCTGCAGAGGGATGGGTAGCCGTCGTAGGAGGCCTTGATCTCGCGGGAGACCTTGACGAGCTTGTAGTCAAACTCGGCATTCAGCCAGATCATCAGCTGTGTCAACTTTTCCAGCTCTGGCTTCAAAAGCCGTCCATTTGTTTCTAGTCTCCAAAAAGGGGAAAGCGGAATAGAACCTTGAGATCTTTGTAGGACTCGTAGACTAGCACCGTTCCGAAGGGAGCCTTGGCGAAGTCGCTCATGTTCACTGGCAGCAGCGATAGAAAGGCTTGGAGTAGGGCATCAGATTTTGTCAGCTCTGCAAATGTGGGAGCAGTGTTGAAAGGGGGTGTGGCTAGCGCTTATAGGCAGAAAATGCGAGCGTGCAATGAGACACTAAATTCCGCCAATTTAAATCTAATCTTTTCCTCGATACTATTAATGACTGTTCGATTTCAATAAAGAGTTGAATAACGGTTGCATTATTACTGCATGTTTGATTTGACCATAATTTTTGGTACTTTTGTTTTTCTGTTTTGCACTACCATGAGGCGAAAGACTGCATCATCTGAGCATCTATCAACTTTGAAACTCAATGGCATTAGAACAATAGAAATTGCCTCACCATTCAAGAGGGGTCGTTCTCTTTAAGCAAACCGTATGCGGTCCCAAGCCAAACTGCTGAGCACACAGACACACGGTAAGGTAAAGAAAGAGGGTGAGAGCAGGCTCTTGAGATTTGAGAGGGGATTTGGGACTCTGGGCGCAAAGGGCATCATGGGAAAGGGGGGCGGGGGAGGGAGGTGTAGATTGCACTTGCGAGCCCTGCCCCAACGCAATCAATCATCTGTTGTCGCTAATTTACGGCATCGCCTCGCTCGTCTGGCTGGCGCCACTTCCAAATCCAGACCTGCAACAGGTGCCCAAATAGCTAGCCAAAGGAAGCGGTTTCGCACCTAGCTCTGCCTGTTATGCAGACCAAAGTAATTTACAAGCCTCATAATTTACCAGCTCTAATTTAGGGGCCCTTAACCGGTGCTGCCCCGTGCTTCCGTCTGCTGCAGGCTGCCCAGACTGCTTCTGGTTGCTACTGTAGGTGGTCGCCAGACACACTCCCTGTCTGGAAGCAGCAGATGCTCCCTCCCTGGCGCCTTCTGTTCGCACCTCTTAATTTACAGCCCCATGCCTCAGAGGCTGCCCCTGACCTCGAAATTTCTGCAAACAAACTATATTTCAAACAGGCCGCCGGCAGCGGCCAATTGAGTTTGTTTGTTCTTTGGATTCTTAGGCTCGGCTCCTGTTAAGACCAAAGACCTTGGGTGCACAGCTGCCTTTGCCGCGGGCATGTGGCAAGCGATGCTACACCCGCCTTTTCCAAAAGGGGGCCCCCTCTTCAAAAAGCTTTGCCAAATCCTGCCTTCCCTTTGGCCATCGCGAGGGGTCAGTGTGTGAGTGAATGTCTCCATGGGGGGTGTGTAGTGTGCATGGCATATTCAAGTGGAAAGCAAGATTTTGGCAAGCCACTTGGTTTGCAAATCCCATTAAAAAGACTGCTCATTGTTTATGCCTTTTCAATGCTTTAAGACCCAGTTTTGACAGCCAATATTGCTGCCCTTTGAAGCAGGCTGTAACCGCATGTGTGAGAAAAGAAGAGGGGAGAGGGGGTGCCTCTGCGCGTTCCCAGCTTGCACAACCAGCACTGCAATGCTAAGCCAGTAGCCTAAAGCCATCTTTTGCTGTTGCTCACTAATCCAGACCCCGTTTTTAAAGCCTCATACCTTGCCTTCTCTGCTGTAGTTTTTGCAGTATGCTGAACGCTTTACTTTTACACTCCATCTAAGGTAAGGTGAGGTCAGAAGGGGTAGGGGCGATAAGAGAGGGAGGAGGGAAAGAGAGCAAGGGGCGATGAGAGAGGGAGGAGCCAGAGAGGGCAAAGGGGCGATGAGAGAGGGGAGGAGCCAGAAAGGGCGAAAGGGGGATGAAAGAGGGAGGAGCCTAAAAGGGAGGAAGAAAGGACCGTGAGGGAGGAGAGCCTACCTTTTGCTCGCCCACAAACAGAAATCCTGCTCTGCAACCTGATGTCCAAGGCTTGTTTTATTTGTTGCACCAGAAAATGTTACGGCACTTTTTGATCCTTTTCATTTTCCCTCTTTGCCGCATTATCCAGCATAGGCAGCTTTGAAGCCCCATCTCCCCTTAGATCCCCCCTTCCCTCAAAAGGCTCCCCACCTTTTTTCCTCTAAGCACCCGCAAACAGCTTTGTGAGCTCCCAAAAATTCACCAATTTCTGCAATGTTTCAGCCCTTGCCCATAAAGCTAGCCTTGCCACTATTCCCCAATCTAGATGCAGTTTTTGAAGCCTTGTTATTTTAAGAAACTTTTTTGACGCAAACTTTTGCGGCACTTTGATGGGTAGCTGTGAGGACGGGGCCCAGCGCCACATGAGGTCTGCCGACAAATGCATCACCTACTATATGGACCAGTTCTCATGAAAGCAGCTCTTGAGGTTTCAATGCTCTTTTAGTCATTTTTAAGACCTAGTTTATCTTAGGGCACAGAAGATGAGCTCAAGTTGATGACGCCAGAGGCCATCAAAAAGGCCAGGGCAGCCTTCCATGACGGGAAAGATGAATCCTGCATCACAAAAATGCTCCACCTCCAAATGGCAAAAATGTTCTATGCTATTCGACCAGTTGCCTCTGCAGATGCTGTCTGATAAACCAACAAAAGAAAAAGAGGAGGATAAGCTGGAGCTAGTACGTGGGCTCCGTGAGCTGCTTCAGGAACAAGCCAAAGATGCTAAAGAGCCCCAGGCTAGCAAATCCCAAGCCTTTTGCTAAGCTGAATGAAAAGGGAGCTAAGGATTGCAGGAAGGAATAGAGTCGTAGGATTTTGGGTGGGAGCGCCAAACTGAGGTTAGACCTCGCCTCTGCTTTACTTCCAACCCCTCCTTTTCTTTTTGCCTTCCCTCCATCCTACCTCCCATTGCCAACCATTTTGCCCACCGTCGCTCCCAAAAAATGTGCAAAGGCATCATAAACCAACACTCTAATGATACCCTTTCCTCCTCTTAAACCAGCTGCCTCCAAGCCTTGCCTCAATCCTTGCTCTTGAGCTAAATTGAAATGTTCTTAAAAAAATGTTTTATTCCATAATTTTGGAATAGAATTTCTAGCTTTCTCCACAAAATGCTCCCTTTGTGAGCTTGAAAGAGAGACTTTGTGGTGTAATTTTTGCGCACATTTCATGCGCATTTGGTTAAGGGGCAGAAGAAAATAAATCACTGCTCCTTTCCAAAACGCCTTCACTAACAAAAGAACAATTGGCCTCGAAAACGAAATGCCTCGAGTTCAGTGCACTCTTTGTCCAAAGACCTACTACGACTGTTTTGTTCTCCCTTTTTACTCTTTCCCTTGAGACTAAGCTTGGCCTCAGGCGGGACCATGCTCAAGCACCATCGAGAGGTGCACCAGAAGCTGCGTCCCCACAAATGCCACAAGTGCAACAAGGGTTTCGTTTGCCTCACACACCTGAAGATTCATTGTCCCCACTGCGAGGACATCCGACGCTACTACTGCGACATCTGCGACTACGTCTCCCACAGTGTACATTCCCTATTTCTCTTCTCTACCTATTTAATAGGGGTTGGTTGTAGGAGTGGAATCTTGCTTCTCATAAGAAGCATCATAAGCCAAAAGCTCAGTGGCCCCACAAGTGCCCCTCCTGTCTTTTCTGGACAGCTTCTAAGAAGACTCTCACCGACCACCGTGTCCAGATTCACAATTTCATACTGAAGCAGGCCTAACGTTTATATGCTCCGTTTCTATTTTGCCTGCGAAATTTTGACATAATGCTGAAACTGCCGAAATGCTAATGCTGAAATATTCATTTTCTGAAACAAATTTCACAAAAGTCAGCCAAACCCTGTTTAGTTTTTGGCTAATATGAAAAGTCAAAAAATTGGCAATCCTACTTTTAAACAAAGAAAAGACAATTCAACGATTTTATGATTCAACAATTCAACGCCTTGTTGAGCAGAAGAAAAAATAATTACAAAAAAGAGCAATAGGTATCTGCCAAGCCTGGTTAGGTCTTGTACTGAGGCCCTGATGAGGCTTGACCGGCCCTAGGCGCTAGGCAGGCGCCTTAGACCAGTAGGCTAGGCGGGATACCGGTCCATTGGGCCTTTTTTGCCCTACTTTATCCTCCCCTCCCTCCCTTCCCCCTCGCTCCCTGCCCCCTCTTCAGCCGCAATGCCAAAATGCGCAATGCTCTCAAAGCCAAGCCTGTGATGATTTATCCGCTTTTTTTATTCCAAGCTACATCCGCCAGCCTTAATCTTGTTCGAGATACTGAGATAGTTATCATTGCGAGAGGAGAAGAGTAGTGGAGAAATCCACAAAATAGACTTTTCCCGCCAGTTGGATACGTGCCCTCAAAGCCAAAGCCATGGATAGCCTACAAGCCCACGATTCGACGATGCCCACAATTCGACGATTTGACAATGGCCTGGATCAGGACAAGGGGAAGCAACTGTCTCCTGCCGCAGCAATCAAACTAATCCAAATATCGACCAAGGCCAGCCCTCTCCCAAGCCCGAGTCCCCCAAAGATGCCTTTCCCTCCCCCCTGCCCGAGTCGTCGAGATCTTTGAGGCAGGATTGGGTAGGGGTAGGGTTTGGCGAGGAAAAGACCAGAGGGGACAATGTATTTAAATCTGCTGTCCCTGAGAGCAGCTAATTTTCAAGAATTTAACATTTCCACCATTTAACATTTCGCTCCGGTGAATAGGAGGCAGGGAGGAGGAGGAAAAGGGAGAGAGCAGGCCAGGGGAGGAGGAGGCCAGAGGGAGGAGGCGAATGGGCCAGGGCGAATGGGCCCCCACCTCGCCAGGGGTCGCACAGAGCAAGCCAAGGCCCCCCAAACACGCCCCCAAGACCGACCAATCAAGGCTCGCCAATGCACCACCACATCGCCCCTCCCACGCCTGATTTCAAACTCCCGCCGTTGCCTGATCTCGCCCTGATTTGGCCCTCACTCCTTACATCGTGTGTACCACCATCAACCGTGACCTGGGAGAGGACTTCAACTTCGTCTGCCCCCGCTGCATTCAGCACCGCGGCGGGCCTGGGCTGGAGCCGGTCTCCCTTCTCCAGCAGGCTCTGACAGCAGACGTCTGAGTGCCCTGCTTCTCTGCCGTCCAACCGCGCGACTACACCTATGTTGGACTGCAGCATCATCCGGACCCTAGCCCAGCTGGACGGCCATCGGCGACAGGGAGCAGCCAGCGGGATGGTGACTGGGGAACCAGCCAGCGGGATGGTGACCGGGGAGATGCCTGGCAGGACGCCAGCGACCGGGGCAGCCATCGGCAAGCGAGTGGGTGGGAGGAGATCAACGCCCGGTTGTGAGGAAGCTCACCGCGGCAACGGAGCCCAGACCGACGGAGCCCGGACTGCCACCAGTCGACTTGCTTATTCCACAAGGAGGACGGCGCCAGGGGATGGACGCAGATGGTGCACAGGCCCCGCAGTGAGCAGACGAGTGAGCAAAGGGCAGCAGCAGCCAGTCCCCAATGGCGAGAGCAATGAGAGAGCCAGGGCAACAACTTCCCACTCCTCTCCGCCCACAGCACAGTCAGCCTACAGCGATCCAAGCACATGGAGGACTGGCTCTGATGATCACTGCTACCAGACAAGTGGCGGCCTCTGCGGCTCGGCAACCTCTGCTATCCAGAGACACCCCCGCCACCCTACGCGCCGCCAGTGGCGCCAGTGGACCTGGAAGCGCGCATCCCAGTGGGCCTGCCCATGCCGCTCCAGCCACTCCCACCGCCAATCCCACCAAGGCCAGAACGCGGCGTCCTCCCGCCGCTGTCGCCACACCCAGGAGGGCAGGCACGGCAACCGGTGGGCGACTGTGCAAACGCGCGGCCCCTGCCCCCCAGCAAGCAGAGCCCCAATGAGAACCTGACTCAGCACGGGGGTGGCAGCCACCATTCATCCCGGGCTGGGGATCGATCGGGCAGCCCAGCAGAGTGGGCGAGACCAAGGTGGGCAAGACCAGCACCAAGGCCGCAGCCCGGCGCCTCCCCACCGGCAGAGCCCAAGTTCCAGCAGACATGGCCAATGTGGGAGGGGGGGGGGGGGGGATTGGGGGCCGGTGGGGGGGGGGGGGGGTGGGAGGGGGGGGGGGGGAGGGGTAAGGACTAGGTCGGGCGGATGGGGGAGGGGGGGGGGTGGGGGGGTTAGGGGGGAGGGGGGGGGGAGGTTGTGGGGGTTTACGTGCTTGCGGGGGGCGGGGGGGGGGGTCCGGGTGGCACTGTCGGGGGGCTTTTTTCTTTACCCCTGGGGGGAGGCCAGGGAGTGTCGGCTGGCTCTCGCTGGTGGGGGGAGTATGGCGCTCTCCGTATTCTGTGTGGGATCTGAGACCGTGTGGATTTTAGCGTTGGCCCTTTTCTGGTGGGTTTTGGAGGCTGGTTTGGGTGGGTGGCGTGTTGTGGGATTGGGAGGGGGGCGGTAGGTGGTCTGCTCGTTTTCAGTAGCTCTCTCAGCTGAAATCTGCGGGAAGAGCGATGGGGCCCTCGGGACACAGGGCTACCCAAGTGGAAGAGAGCAGCGGAGACATTTGATGGTGAGGACATCTCAACCTACGCCCGTTTCCGGAACTGGACCAGGGCGGTGCTGGACGTGGCAGGCATCTCGGAGCAGGAGCGCTTCTATCTCTACAAAAGGGTTGTTTTTCCGCCGCCCCGGTGGGCGTGGCGGTGGACGGTGGCGCCACCAAGCGGTGGACACTCCCGGCGTACAACAATAAGCACGAAGGGCAGATGTAGTAGATGAAAGGCCAGCCAACGGCTGGCACTGCAGAAGCGCGTTCACAGCGACGGCTGGAAGTCATTGATCACGAAGTTGGCTCACTGAAGCTGTGAAAAACGAGCAGGAGAGGATACGCAAAGTGAATATGTGAAAAAGAGCAAAAGAATATGCTGGACCTGTATGACTAGAAGCACCGGAAGGCTTGTCGGAATGGATAAGGCTAAGACTGTGACTAGTTGGGCTAGGATTTGGAGAGGGGGCTAAACTTGGACCGTTTCCCTACCTCACCTGAATGCTCACTGCAAACTGTACAGAATGCTACAGGCTATAGAACAGTGGCGGGGGCATGAATCAGACGGGCGTTCTTGAGTCGCCGCAGAAGAAGAGAAGTTGAGTAGATGAAGGTGAGGGGCTCCCGGCGAAGAAGCCGGCAGAGCCGAGGCCGGAGGCGCTGAGGCTCCCGGCGAGGGTTTGACGGACGGGGCAGCTCAGAGAGGCTGCTCCCGGCGTTGAAGACGGAGAAGACGGCGCAGTCCACCCTGCCGTAGACGTGCCCGCTTCGAATCCTCCACCTCAGAACAGCTGGGCAGAGACTGGGAAGAGAATGAGGAGGGTGCACCGGATGAGAGGGGTATACTAAGCCCGGAGGCAAAGCATTGACCCAGATGCGCTTGCTGGCGACTGGGGGAAGGAAGATGAAGGCGGAGACGTTGTCCTCGTACACCTCGCCGTAGCCGCCCAGCATCCCGAACATCGCCTCGCTGCAGTAGAGCAGGGCCGGGGGGGCCAGAAAAGAAAGTGAATGAAAGCACCGCAGAGGTGGGGTTTACTGCGCCCGGAGGCAACAGCATTGACCCAGAGCTCGCTGTCGGTGCTGATGAGAAAGATGTTGGTGAAGATGAAGACGTCCACGGCCTCGATGCCGCAGGCGTCGCAGGGCAGCCCGCCGCTGCTCACGCCGCCCAGCTGCAGTAGGCCAGGGCAGGGAAGAGGAAAAGAAAGAGAGTAGGGGAACCGCCGAGGGGGGGTTTACTGAGCCCGAAGGCAAAGCATTGACCCAGAAGCGCTTGAGGAAGGCGGAGAAGAAGAGCTTGGAGTCCTAGTCGACCTCGACGTCGACCTCCTCCGCCTCCTCATCCACCTCCAGCTCCTCGGGCTCGTCGGCGGCGTCGCTGGGCCCCCCGTCGGCCGCCTCGGTGGGGAGGAGGTGGGCGACGGAGCGGCGGGAGACGTAGCCGTCCTTGTCGCGGACGTCGGCGTAGCGGATGGCGCCGAGTCGGTCGGGGAAGACGCTGACGATGCGCACCAGCTTCCAGGTGCGCCGGGGGGCGTCCTCGGCCAGGAGGCAGGGGGCCCCCGTGACGTAGTAGGAGGCCGGCTGGATCCCGCGGCGGGCGCAGTCGGTGAGATGGCGGGCGCGGAGGAAGCCGAGGTACTCCGTCTGGAACCGGTGGGCGAAGTCGGAGATGGCCGCCTGGCGGGCCTTGTAGGCCTTGCGCAGGGCCTGGGGCAGCTCCTCGGGGAAGAGCAGCGGTTGCAGTCGACAGCCCGGCTGGAGGACGGAGGCGGGGGTGAGTGCGGCGAAGTCGGCGGGGTCCGCGGTCATGGGGCAGAGGGGGCGGTTGTTGATCGTGGCCTCCACTCTGCAGGCGATGGTGTGGAGCTCGGGGTCGGTGACGGAGCGTTTCCAGAGCGCCGGGCGGAGGCAGGACTTGGCCACCCCCACCAGCCTCTCCACCGCCCCCTGATGCCAGGGCGCCCTTACCGGCGCCAGGCGGAAATGAACCTCATGGGCGGAGGCGAAGGCGGTGACGTCGAGCGGTTCCCCGTCCCCGAAGCGCAGGACGGGCTCCAGGACGCGGGCGGCCTTGACGAAGGCCTTCGCCCGGTCCAGCCAGATGGAGCACTTGGTCAGGCCCCGTCTGGCCCAGAAGCGCTCGAGGGCGAGGCAGGCGGCCTCCCCGCTGTAGTCCTCCAGGACCTCGAAGTGGGAGGCGCGGAAGGCGGCGCAGGTGATGATCATGAGCCAGCGCTTGGCGACGCCGGGCTTGTTGTTGACCTCGAACGGGCCGATCTGGTCCACCAGGACGTTGGAGAAGGGTGTGGCCTCGAAGTCCATCCGCTCCGGCGGCAGCTGGCCCATCGCCTGGATCGGGGGCAGCGTGGCCTTGGCCAGCCTGCAGGGCTGGCACCGTCTCAGGATCCTCGACACCGTCTGTAGGCCTCCTGGAAGCCAGTACTCTCGTCTCAAGAGGCCAAGGGTGACCGAGGCCGGGGCGTGGAGGTTGAAGGAGTGGATGTGCTGGACGATGAGGGAGACCAGCGGGTGGCGGCGGGGGAGGAGAACGGGCGGCTTCCCGTCCTCGGTGGGCTCGCGTAGGCCAAAGCGGGTGCCGACGCGGATGACCCCGTCCTCGATTCGCGCTCCCAGCTGGGCCGCCGTGTTCCTGGTTGCGGCGGAGCCCTTGTCGGTCTCGAGCAGCCGGATCAGGTCCGGATACTCCTCCATCTGCAGGTCCCGCACCAACGGCAGCAGCAGTGCGAACTGCTCTGCCGCTGATGGTTTACCTTTGCGCCCATGGTGAGGGCACAGGAGCCGGTTGGCGTAGGCGGCGGTGCAGAGGAAGCGGCGCAGCGTAGACGCTCGCTCCGGGTGCAGGACCTTGAGGAAGCCCTTCCAGGGCCGGATGTCGGGGGCCGGTGTCGGGCCTGCGACATCGGGGCTGGCAAAGGCAGTGGAGTGCAGGGTCGGAGGGCACGGCGGGCTCGCTCTGGAGCCCCCGGCCTCCGAGCCCCGAGCCGCCTCCGCGTTCCCAGGGCCACTGGAGGGAGGGGCTGGAGGCTGCCGACCTGAGCCAGGGGCCCCAGCTGCCCCCTCCAGGGTCTGCCCTGCCGCCTCTCCTGGGAGGGCGCAGCCCCCAGGAGGCGGGGCTCGATGCATGGGCCACCAGCCCAGAGGCTGAGCCAGGAACTGTGGTCCTCGGGCGTAGAGGGAGGCGCCGAGGATGTCGCTGGTGCCGTGGGCTCGGGTGTTCCAGTCCGCCGGGTTCTCCTTCGTCTTCACCCAGCGGAAGTCGTCGACGATGCGGTAGCCGATGATCTCCTTGATGCGCTTGTCCTCGTAGACGCGCGGAGCCGCCTTGGCCTGCAGCCATCCTAGGACGGCGGCGTTGTCGGTGAATAGGACGGTGGCCTTGAAGCTGACGCCGATGGCCTTGATGAGTCCCGCCGCCGCTCGAACCGCTGCCGCAGCAGCCCAGAGCTCCAGGCGGGGGGTGGTGATGATGGTGCCGCGGCTGGCGCTGGGAACCAGCCGGGCCTTGCCGAAGAGGAGCCGCGACGCCCCCCCTGTCTCCTCGGCCACGTAGATGGCGAATCCGTACGCGTCGTCGCTGGCGTCGGAGAAGATGGCGAGCACGGGGTTCTGGATGTCCTTGAAGACGTTGCGGGTGACGCTGACCTCGGCCGTCTGCTCCAACTCGGACCGCAGAGCCGCCCACCTCGTGGCCACGGCCTCCGGGACCTTGGAATCCCAGGTCTTGCACTTCGCGTGCGCCGCCTGCATCGCCAGGCGGCCCTCTAGGAGGACGGGGCAGGCGAGGCCGAAGGGGTCGAAGACTCGGGCGACCGCCGATGACAGCTGTCTGGCTGTGGGGGAGTCGGGAACGTCCTCGAACTTGGCGGGCGGGAGGGAGATGGCGTCGGTGCCGATGTCCCAGATGAGGCCCAGTGCGTTGTTGACGGGCTCGGGCAGCTTCTGGCTCTCTTCCAGGCTGTCCATGAGGGCGGCGCTGTTGCTGGTGAACTTGCGGAGGACGAAGCGGGCGGAGGCGAAAAGGCTGACGAGGCCGTGGGCAACCCTGATGCCCTCCTCCTCCTCCTCGAAGCTCCAGACCACGTTGTCCGCGTACGTGGCCGCGGGGATGCTCTTGATCTCCTCGTCGGTGAGGCCGTAGCGCTCGGAGCCGGCGAGCACGTCCTCCACCAGTTTGCGCAGGCAGGCTTGAAGCAGCCAGGGCGAGGCGACGCAGCCCATGATGACCCGCGTGTACCTCCAGACTTGATAGTTGTGGTCGTCGAGGGGGCGGGAGCGGTCCTTGGGAAGGACGACGCGGAGAGCGTCCTGGTGTTCGGGGCGGATGTGGAGGGCATAGAAAGCGGCCTTGATGTCCGCGCTGAACGCGAAACGGCACCGGCGGAGGCGGAGCTGGACTGAGATGAGGGCGGTGAGTAAGTTGGGGCCGGCCTCGATCATGTCGTTGAGGCAGCGGGCTGGGCGTCCGCAGGCGGAGCTCGCGTCGACCACCGGGCGCACCTTCTTCCCTCCGGGGGCCTTGAAGTGCGGTAGGTGGTGTATGAGCTGGCCTTTGCAGTGACGGTCGGCGACGGGCACGATGATCCCCTCCGCCGCCTGCTCGTCGAACTCGCGGTAGTACTCGATCCGCTCCTCTGCCGTCAGTCTCTCGTGCGTCTTGGCCGCCCTCGTGAAGGCCTGGCCGAAGTTGCTGGCGATGGCGCCGGCCTCGGGCTTGAACGGGAGCGGCACCAGGAAGGCCCCGTCTGCTCTGCGCTCCACCTGGGCTAGGAGCTCCTCGGTCCGCCGGTCCTCGACGGTGGTCATGAGGTCTGCGTCCTTGGCGAAGCCGACCTCGTCCAGGCTGGTCTGGCGCCGGATCAGCTGCTGGAAGCTCACCGGCTGGGCGCCCGCGAAGCAGGCCATGGAGATGACGGAGCCCCGGCGCAGGGACTCGTCGGTGATGGTGGACTCCTCGTGGGTGACGGCGCCCTTGAGGATGACGCCAAACTCCGAGAAGTGTGCGCTCAGGAGCTCGGTGATGGCCTTGGCTGGGACGGCCGGTCCAATGATCTTGTTGTAGGCGTTGAGGCCGACGAGGAGGTCGACCTCGCTGCTCTCCACCTTGGCCGGGGGAAGGTTGCAGATCTCGTCGTCCGCTACCCCGACGGCCTTGCGAAGGGCGGGGCTGAGTTGGAAGCCCCCCCGGGTGATGGCTGGGCAGATGACCTCGGCTGCGTAG
This sequence comes from Ptycholaimellus sp. GST1_10, assembly GCA_030248095.1. Taxonomy (NCBI): domain Eukaryota; kingdom Metazoa; phylum Nematoda; class Chromadorea; order Chromadorida; family Chromadoridae; genus Ptycholaimellus; species Ptycholaimellus sp. GST1_10. The sequence goes on along the minus strand of JASANA010001683.1, from coordinate 49,955 downwards.
GCCTTGAGGGTGAGGCGCCAGCCGGTCGGGGCCACCAGGTCCAGCAGGACCGGGTGCGCTCTGATGGTCCGGGCCACCGTGGCCCCCGCGTACGCCACCTTGACGGAGACGGGTGGGAAGAGGCGGAGGTGGAGGCGCCGGGCCAGGCCTAGGCTGATCCAGCTGTTGCTGCAGCCGGAGTCCAGCATGGCTTGCGAGTCCTCTTGTGGCCGTCCTCCCTTCTTGGCCAGCTGGGGCCGGAACGTGGCGAGGATGGACTGGGAGTCGCTGGGGACTTCGCCGACGGCGGCGGCGCTGTGGCCGGCGTCCTTGGGGCGGGATTTCTTCTTCTCCCACTTCCCCCCCGTCGACTTCTTGGGCTCTGGGCCGGTTTCGCTGTCGCAGATGGCCGTGTGGTGGCGCTTGCTGCACTTTCTGCAGTTGCGCTTGGACTTGCAGTCGGCCTTGACGTGGCCGGCGATGAGGCAGTTCAGGCAGAGCTTCAGCTCCTTGGTCCTTGCCAGCCGATCCTTGAGGGAGGCGTACTTGGTGCACATCAGCGCCCCGTGGCCGGAGCCGCTGCAGAGGGTACAGGCATGCCGCGTCCCTCCCGTCGGGAGGGCAGCACTACCCGGCCTGGGCTTGGACTGAGCCCCCGACGGGCCCGCGGCGGGTGCCTTTCCCGGAGTTGCTGCGGCTAGGGCGGTGCTGTGCTGCGTCCCCAGCTCCTCGCCGGTGTGCCTGAGCATGTTGACCTCGGCGCGGAGCTCGTCGATCAGGTCCCTGATCCCCGGCACCGGTGACAGGCGCCGGCGGATCCGCTGTCTCTGGATGTCCCTAGCTAGGCCAGGGGGAACCTTGCGGAAGACCACGTGGCTGTGGGCGTTGATCGCCTGCTCGGAGGCGTCGATGGCGACGAGGTTGTCGTAGACGCCGGCCAGGTGGTCGGCCAGCTGCTCCAGGCTGGCGACGTCGCCCTCGAAGGCGGCGCCGGTGTTGCTGAGCTTGGCGAAGAGCTCGGCCTCGATCAGGTCCGGCCGGTCGTAGTTGTCGTCCAGCACGCGCAGGGCGATGAGGAAGGCATCCCGGGCGTTGGGGTCGATCGTCTCGATCTTGGCCCGTGCTTTGCCCTTCAGGGAGCGGAGGAGATGGTAGTACTTGTCGCGCTCGGGCATCGTCCCCTCGACCAACAGTGCCTGAATCCAGTTTCGGTGGCGGGGGTACCTGCTGATCTCGGCGCCGTCGAACTCCTCGCCGGAGTGTTTGACCTTGGGGAGGGCGGTCGGGGCGCGGTTGCGGGAGAGCTGCTGTAGACAGGCCGCGATGGCCTCCATGGCCAGGCCCGTCCGCTCGTCGTTCCCGCCCGGGTCCCCGTGGCCGGGGCGTCCATGCGGGTCCCCAGGGTCGCCCGGGCTGTTCGGTCCGCCGGGTCTTCCGGGTCCGCCCGGGTCGCCCGGTCCGCCCGCTCGCCGGCGGGAGGCCCCGGACTCGTCGCGGCGGTCGCCGTCCCGGGACCCATCCTGGCCCCGTCGGCTGCCGCCTCCACGGCGCTCGTCGCCGCGGTCTCCGTCCCGACGGCTGCCGTCCCGGGACCCGTCGTGGCCCCGGCGGCCGCCGCCTCGCTCGTCGTCGCCGCGTCCGCGGCCACTGTCCCAGGGCCCTTCGTGGCCCCGTCCGCCGCTCTGGTGGCTGTCGCCCCAGGGCCCTTCGTGACCCCGGGCTCCACCCCGGCGGCTCTCGCTGGGGCTTCCGTTGCCCCGTCTGCTGTAGCCCCGGGAGTCGTTCCCGGGGCCTTCGTTGCTCCAGCGGTCGCTGAAGCTGCTCCTACGGCTGGCTCGGCCGGAGGCCTCGTTGCTCCGCCGGCCGCCGTCGTCTCGTCCGTCGCGGGGCCCTTCGTGGCCCCGCCTCTCGTCTCGTCTGTCGCGGGGCCCTTCGTGGCCCCGCCTCTCGTCTCGTCCGTCACGGGGCCCTTCGTGGCCCCGCCTCTCGTCTCGACGGAGGTCCTCCAGGCCTCGGACTCCCCCCCCGGGGGGGGGGGGGCGGGGGAGGGGGGGGGCACCACGGGTCTCCCGCCGGGGGGGGAGGGGGCGGTGGGTGGGGGGGGGGGGGCCGCGGGGGGTCCCCCGGGGCGGGGGGGGGGGGGGGCCCCCCCCCCCCTTTGCCCCCCCCCCCCTGGCTCCCCCCCGGCCCCCCCGGGGGGGGGGGGGGGGGGGGGGGGGGGTGCGGGCCGCCCCCCCCCCCCCCCCCCGCCCCGGCGGCGGCCCCGGCGTTGGGCGGCGTCTGGCCAGCTCCCGCTGCTGGTTCTGGATCTGGACGGGCAGCGTCAGGTCCACGGGCTGGATGGGCGATGGCATCTGCCCGTAGCCAGGCGAGGCCGCGAAGCTCACGCGGGAGCACTGCCCCGCCCGTCTGCTCTGGCCCTCCCAGGGATCACCTGCATAGCTCTGACTATCAGTGGTGGAGGGGGCCGGGCTTCCCCGTTCGCTGAAGCGCGCCCAGCTCTCCCGTCTCTCGACGGGGGAGGGCGCCGGATGGTGCTCTGTCCCGTGGCCCGTCCCGTGGCCCGCGGAGCTTGTCCCGCGGCTGTCCCCCGCGCCCTTACACCTCGTCGACTGGCTGGCCGCGGCGGAGCTGTAGGCGCCGCTGCTGGGCCCCCGGTCGCGGGGGGTGATGGGCCGGAAGGCGCTGGGGTGGCCGCCGGCCTTGTCGACGCCGGAGAGCGGGGTGTAGCGGGGCCCCATGTCCTGGAGCAGGACGTCGGGGCCGCAGTAGCGGAAGGGGCCGCGGAAGGCGGAGAAGGTGGTGATGGGGACCCCCGCGCTGATCGCCTGCGTGTAGAGGGCGGAGGGGAGGAGGCCTGGGAGGTCGAAGACGCAGATGTGGCAGAGGTAGTCGAAGTCGTTCTTGGCCGGGTCGTCGCAGATCCAGCCCAGGATCTGCTCCCAGATCTCGGGGCGGGCGGAGCCGGGCGGGGCGTAGAGGGAGTCGAGGCCGTTGCAGCAGTACTTGCGGCGGCAGCTCCGGCCGATGCAGCGGACGCGGTGGTTGTCGTGGACCCCATCGTGGGGCTGGCACTCGTCGCAGCACTTGTCGACGCCGTCCTCTGCCTTCGCCAGGTACAGAGACGCCATGCTGCAATCCTTGGAGGGCGAGGAGATGAGAGGAGAAGATGAGGGACCACCAAAAGAGAGCGGGCTTAGCTCCTGCCAGAGGCCCACTCGGCGTTCACGTGAAGTCTGGCCTTGTTGTGGCTAGACGTCCAGGGTGGTCTGATGACGAAAGGAGAGAGGAGGAGAGTTGGGGGCGGGTTGCTGCAGCTCCGCCGTGGACTCCCCACGCTCGACAGTCTCCTAGAAGTTGTGAAAGAGGCAGCAGCAGCTCGAAAGCGCCGCCAGACAGAAAATGATGCAACCGGATGAGAGGGGACCTTTGAGAGAAGGCCCCCTAAAGTGCGCGTTTGCTGCCGCGGGCGTCCCCGACGGCGGCAATGGCGTTGAAGTCCTTGGAGTAGGCCTCGAAGAGGCTGGAGAAGTAGCTGAAGCCGGGCGGCACTCGCTCGGCCTCCTTCAGGTTCGTGCAGGCTCTATCTTTCACGTATGATTCTTCGACCGCCGCCCCGGTGGGCGTGGCGGTGGACGGTGGCGCCACCAAGCGGTGGACAGCCCTTTTCCAACAGCTCGCAGAGCTGGAGCCGGCCGCGGAGGGCAACCTGTTCAGCCTGGAGCAGCTCGCCGACCGGCTCACTGCCATCAAGGCCAGCCTGCTTGTGGCTGGCATCAGCGAGGCTGCCATCAACGCCCACGCCTTCACTGCCTTCAACAAGCTGCCTACCCAGCTGGCCAAGGACATCCAGCGTGAGCGACTCCAGCAGGGATGGCACCCAGTTCCGGGCATCTCTGGGCTCCTGCTGGTGCTGCGTGGAGAGCTCAACTTGCTCCGCCACTGCACCCCCAAGACCTGACCCAGAAGCAATGAGCCACCGGCAACAACAATGCTGGCAGTGGGATGGGTGGGAACGAAGCAGACGGCAGAGTCATCTGGCAGCGGTGCTGGTGGTGGAGGGGCGAGCAGCAGTGGGGCGAGTGGTGGTGGACGGCAAGCGTGGCCCACATGGCAACGGGACAAGGGCAGGGCCCGACGGCGGTCCTCCAAGCCCCGGCTCTGCTTCCTGTGCGAGGAGCCACACCTCGTCACCAAATGCACCAAGTTCAAGGATGCCAAGGCGCGGGTCAAGGAGGCCAGGTGCCAGGAGCGCTGCCTCAACTGCTTGTGCATGGGCGGCCATGGGAGCAAACCCTGCCCAAGCCACTTCTCCTGCCAGATCTGCCAAAAGAAGCACCACACAGCCTTGCATGAGGGCAAGCCCGGTGTGGGCTCTGGGGCCTCGATGGTGGCAGTGGCGGCGGCCACTCCAGGCCAGGTGGCCGGGGATGACCTGATGGTCCTCGCCACCTTCTCCCCAGCAGTGTCCCAGCCCAGGGGCGCGTTCAAGAGCACCGCCCAGGCGATGCTGGACTGCAGGGCATTGAGATGCTGGATCACCGATGACCTGGTGGATGAGCTCTGCCTCAAGCGCCTTCCCCCATCACCGTCAACGTCACCTATGCCGGCACAGACCAGACGCGCTCCATCCGGACCCACCCGGTCCTCCTGGACCTCATCAATGAGCAGGGCAACCGGCGACCAGTGCAGGCCTTCACAGCAGCGGTGGTGTGTGCAGACATTGTGCTGGGTGGCTTCAAGATCAAGCCCTCCCTCTTTGAGGATGTGGGCCTCTCCATCGAGGATGCCTGCAATGCCCCCCACATCAACTACAGCTGCTACAGGGTGCAGCTACTCCTGGGCCTGACGGTGTACAACAGCATGCTGAGCGGCCAGCAGACAGCGGCGACGGACCTGCTGACGGCCTACCACACCGCCTACGGCACTCAGACCTGGAGCAGGTCGGCTTCGCAAAGGACGTGGAGCTGGGCACCCCCGGGCCGAGGAGATGACGGTGGAGCTCCTCTGGCAGGTGCGACGAGACAGTGAGGGGAAGTTCGTGGTGCCACTGCCCTTCAAAGCGGGAGCCCACACCCTCACCACCAACTATGCCCAGGCCTTTTCCTGAGCCCAGAAGACACACAGCAGACTCTCCCTGGCGGACCGCGAGGTCTACTATGGCAAGTTTGAGGCCCAAGCGGCAGAGGGGATCATCAAGCACGTGGACCCAGAGGCGGAGCCAGTTGGGCTCGTCCACTTCCTCACTCACTTCCGGGTGCCTGGCAATCGCAAGTGCTGGCCAGTCGTGGATGCTTCAAGCAAGTGTGGCATCCCGGCGTGGTCCCTGAATGACCTCATCAAGACCAGCCCCAACCTCCTCACCTCCCTGCTGGAAGTCCAGTGGGACTGCAGCTCCAGCCGTTCACCTTCAGTGCGGACATCTGGGTGGCGTTCTATGCCCTATGCATCCAGCTGCACCAGAAGGACGCCCTGCGCATGATCCTGCTGTGCAACCAGAAAAAGCCGGTGACGCGGGCAAACAGCAAGATCTGGCAGTACAAGCGCATGATCATGGGCTGCATGGCCAGTCCATGGCTGCTCCAGGCCTGCCTGCACAAGCTGGTGAAGGATGTGCTGGCATCGGGCGAGCGGCACTGGCTCACGGAGGCGGAGGTCGAGGCCTTGCCATTGGCCACGTACGCGGACAACGTGGTGTGGACATTCGCCGACGAGGTGGATGGGATCCAACTCGCCAAGGGGCTACAGGGACTCTTTGCCACCACCGGCATGGAGCTGTGGAAGTTTGCCTCAAACTCCAAACGCCTCATGGAAGCCCTCCCGGCCAGCGCCTTGCTGGACCAGCATCCGGTTGGGGTGCTGGGGTTGACCTGGGACACTGGCGATGACAGCCTCACCCTACAGCCAAGCTCCTTCGTGGACCTCCCACGACTGCTGATGGCCTGGGGGCTCTGTAGCGCTGTTGCCTGCCCATTTGACCCCTACAGCCTTGCGGCGCCAGTCGTTCTGGGCGGGCGGCGGTTGATGCAGAAGGCCCACCTGGCCTGCCAGACCTGGGACTCCACCATTCCCGAGGACGTGGCGAAAGACTGGGCGGTGTTGGAGCTGGACCTGGTCAGCCTCTCCTTCATCTGGGTGCCCCACCGCCTGGACCACCTGGGACGGCCTATGCTGGTCGTCTTCTCCAAAGCCAGCATTGGGGCATACGGCTTTGCAGCCTACCTGGCCTACCCGGGCAATGGCCTGGCAGCGCTGGTCTTGGCCAAGGCCCGCCTCGCCCCTGCCAACCCTCATGGGGTCATCATCACCATCCCGAGGCTTGAGCTCTGGGCTGCCGTGGTGGGCGGCAGAGCGGCGGCGGGTCTCCTGCGCACCTGGGGTGACCGGCTGACCATCTCTGAGGTCGTGCACTTCGTCGACAATGTGGCTGTGCTGGCTTGGCTGCAGGTGGGCAGGGCGCCCCAAGCCTACGAGACGAGGCAGGTGAAGGAGGCGCGAGAGGCCCTGCTGGGGGCCACGTATGAGTTCGTCTCCACCAAGCTCAATCTGGCGGACTGGGTCACCAAAGCACGGATGCTGGAGGAGCTCAAGGCCACCTCTTTCTTCCTCTGCGGCCCCGCGTTCCTGGCCAACGAGCAGGAGCAATGGGCGGAGGACACGGGGCTTCCGGGCCCGGCCATAGACCTGGCAGCAGTAGCGGCACCCAGACCACTGCTGGTCACTCTCCTCAGCCTCCTCCGGCTGGAGCAATATGGGACCCTCCGGCAATGTCTCGGCATGGCGGCCTACCTGCTTCGGCTGGTGGAGCCGATGGCAAACTGCCCTCCCAACCGACTGACCTGTCAATCGATCTTCCTGTGTCTGGGGAGGCCCAGCTGGTGCCAGAAACAAGGCCTCCTCCATCGCCTGGATTGTGAACTGCAGGCGGACACCTATCCCGAGCTCTTGGCCCACATCCAAGATGAGCCATCAACACTGGCAGCCAAGAACCTTCAGAAGCAGGTGGGCGCCCAGCTGGACAAGCATGGCCTCATCCGCGTGGGCTCACACTTCAGGCTCCAGGACCCGGGACCCGGGGGCCAACCGCCGGCCCTGGTTCCAGTCAAGCACGCCTTCGTCCGCCTCCTCATCCTCTTCTATCACATGACCAACAGCCACGCCCCAGCTTCAACGACGCTGGGGATCCTGCGGCTCCAGTTCTGGGTCGCTGGCAGACTGCAGGCGATCTCACAAATCCTCCGCGGCTGCACTCCCTGCCAGCTGGCCAAGGCGGCCCTGCCCCAGCTTCCGCCACTGGGGGCCCTCCCACCCGTGCGCCTGGACTTCAAGGGACCACCCTTCTCCCTTTCTGACCTACGAGCACAGGACGGCCCCGGCATGCAAATGCTGGCTTCTCATCTTCACCTGTGCCACCTTCTGGGTCGCCCATGTGGAGGTCCTGGCAGACTACAGTGGGGACGCGGCCGTCTTCACCTTCGAGCGCTTCTGGGCCAGACGAGGCCTGACCCAACAGAGGGTCTGGCTTGACCAGGTGACGGCCTTCATCAGGGCTGTCAACTTCTTTGGCCATGCTCTGCCTGCGGATCGCCCACTGCCGCTGGATGTCTCCGAGTTTGCGGCCAAGAACGCCCTCACCTTCCGGCTGGGGCCCATCCAGGCACCTTGGTACATCGGCAGTGTCGAGCGAGTGAACAAGATCGCCAAGGACTGCATCCGGCCCGCCATCTGGAACCGGCGCCTCACGGACGAGGCATTCCAGATGCTGGCCTGTCAGGTGGAGGCTACACTGAACCACCAGCCGCTCTGCCTGCTCTCTGCGGACCCCATGGACTTCCGCGCCCTCACCCCATTCTCCCTCATCACGCCAACTGCCAGCAAGCAGCCCTGCACCCTCGAGAAGGATTTCCTGTGGCAGATGAGGAGCCTTTACCAGTCCAGAGAAACCGCCTACGCCATCTTCCACCAGCAGTTCAAGACTGAGTACCTGGGCATGCTCAGGGCCTGGCACCTCTCCAACGCCTCCCATCAACAACGAGCACCCGCCAAGCAGTTCTACGTTGGCCAGCCCTGCCTCCTCGCCGAGGACGACTCCCCGAGACACAGCTGGCACATGGTGCGTGTGACGGCACTGCGGCCAGATGCCTTGGGCCAGCTCCGCTATGCGGACATCATCGGCGCCAACAGCTACTCCGCCTGGCACTTCATCATGCATTTGCTGCCGACAGAGGCCTCTGAGCCTCCTGTTGCAGCCGGTGCTCTAGGGGCCCCTGCTCCTTTGGCTGACGCAATGGCGGCTCGGGAGCAATTGCCAGGGCTGGGGCTGCCGGCGGAGGAGGGCGTGGGCCGGCGCTTGGAGGACACCTTCAAGGTGGACGTGGAGGGTGATGGGGACTCCAACAACTCCGGCTCCCTCGTTGACGTCCTCAACTGATGCTCTGACATCGCAGCAAGTGCGCTTGGCAGTGTGGGAGGTCTCACAAACCTCCTGCCTGCCTCATCTTGCGGTGTCTCTTTCTTTTTTTCTGCTTTTTGTGGCCTTCGTCTTTTTGTGGCCCAGGGAGAGTTGGGCAGCGCCTGCTTTGCCTTCTACTTTGTCTCTGCCAGCGCGTCTGGCAGTGTAGGAGGTCCCCCCGACCTTCCTACCTGCCCCTGCTTGCAGTGTTCTTTGCCTTTTTCGTGTCTGCTCCTGGGCTGCGATGAGTCCAGGGTGTGCGGGGCGGCCAGCATGGCGGGGGACGGGGTGTCCCTCACGGAACCTCCTACCTGCCTCTCCCTGCGGTTCCCCAGCCCCACCCCTTTTTTTTCCTTCTTTTCGTCTGTGCCTCGCCTGTGCAGCCTTTGTGATGAGGGGAGAGGCAACAGGCGATGGGCGGGATGGTGGTCTACATTCACTCCGCCTTCCCCATCCTCTTCTTCTGCATCGTTTCCAGCAGCTGGACGCTCGGCGCCAGCTTGACTGCTTCTGCACTGACCTTTTCTTCTGTTTCCCAATTGCCCCAGCCCTTGCCCAAATTTTTGCTTCGTTGGTTTTGGCCTGCGGTGGGAGGTGAGGAGGCTGGAGAACGCCCAGCTTCGCACTATGCTGGTGGCCCTTCGGGGAGGCTCCTTCGGGGGTCAGTGGAAACTTGCCTTGCGGCTTGGCCAGCTTTCCTCTCCCACTTCAGCCTTCTTTGGTGCCTCCCCGGAGAACCCTTCGGGCATTGCAAATATTTTATTCAGTCTTTCGTTGCGCTGAATTTGCCATTTGCTACCCCAGCCTGGGCATTACCGAAATGCTAGTCAACTTTAGCCTTAAATACATCATTAGGCTACGTTCACTTTATCCTTTGCTCACTGTACAGTTTTGACTCTGAGGTGCTTGAGCTGTCGACTTTGTGATTGGCGCGAGCAATTAATCGCTGAGCAGTGCCTTGCTCTTTTGCTCTTCTTCTGTGCTAGGATGATGACGTCTACTGCCTATGCCTGTTTCGGACGATTCGCTTCACCTCCTGTGGCCATTGGGCTCAGCTCCTGTTGCCCCCCCCCGGAGATCTGACATGTCAAGTAGTACACATATATTCGCACCAGCTTCAGTACTCTGAACTTGTGTTCAGTCCAGGCATTGAGACACTCGTCTGCCAGCACGTTGATCTTTTCAATGGGATTGGAGGTGCCCCAGTTCAGGAAGGAGGTGAAGACATCCCATTGTGTAGTGGTCATGGTGATTTCCAGGATGCACTGCTTGACGGGCACACTGGGTCCTTCTGTGGCAGGAAGACACAGATCCACATTGCGGTAGGAACGTTCGGCTTGCTTGTAGATGCAACAGTCTCGATGCAACAGCAACAACATAGATGCAACAATCTCTTGTTTGGTCTGGGAGAAAGAAGGGCCGGCCTCTGCCACTGTGTCTATGACAGAGCTGGAACTTCATGTTCCTCGGCGGTGGTTCTGAAGTGTCCTTCCAATGTTTGGTTCCGTGGAGTAGATTGTCTCTGGCTTCTTGGGCCAAAAGTGTCGTAGTGGCGCTGATGTTGTCGATGGGTCAGGGGATGGGTTTGGCCAAAGCGGGGGTGAACAGGCACATCACCATCAGCACCACACCATATATATATAATCTCGTACCATCGGCAAGCCAAAATTAGTATCTTTTCTCCAAAAAAAATTGTCAAAATTGGTTGAGAATTGGGAAAGTTATGGCTAAAAACTTTTCTAAAAGTGACCATCCATTTGTTGGTAATCCTTCCGTCCATCTTCTGTCCATCCGTCCGTCCGTCCGTCCGTCTGTCCATTCGCCGTATGTTCTTTTTGGCAGTACGCGCTATTGGGGCTGTGCGAGCGGAGCGGAAGCACAGTCCCCTCTTAGCCAAGGACCAACCCTATTACGGCTTTTGAAAATATGAATCAATGCCATTAATTCCATGGGCATGTTACAGAGCTGTAAACAGGCTCAATGGACGCAGCAGACACAGAGCTTTAATTAAAAAAAATTGCCAAATTTGGTTGAGAATTGAGCAAGTTATGGCCAAAAAACTTTTTAAAAAGTGTCCGTCCGTTATCCGTCCGCCATCCGCTGTCCGCCGTCCGCCGTACGTTCTGTTCGGCAGGCATACTGGCAATATCTGGGGCTCCAGTCTCAACGTCACTATAGTATATCGACCCTGGAGGGTGACATTAGGCCCTCAGAATTTTGATTTTCGACCTCCTTTATGCCAAAATTGAGGTTGGAAAATCGATTGAACGTAAGGGGGGACCCTTACAAAAAAAATCGAAAATCTTAAAATTACTTTTTCTAGGAAGCTCGGAGGGCAAAAACAAGCACAGATTCGGAATCCTGGCGAAAAACTACACAAAACCTACCTATAAAACATTAAAATTTTGAAAAAAATTTTTGACCATTTTTGACCATTTTTGGGTGCACTGTAATAATCCTAAAAAAGATATGCTGCCCAGTGGCAATAGTTTAAGTGAATTTTGAGTCTAGATATGAAACTGGCTCAAAAAATAGATACGATTTGATACCAAACAACCATAGGTGCAAATCTGGTCTTCATGGGCTTCTACCAGGCCATGGTGTACAAGCAGCTCATCATCAACTTCGTCTTGGGGCATTTTAAGGGATTTTTGGCCTCAATAACCACACCATATAGGTAAATTGAGGCGTAGATTACGAATCGTTTGTCCATTTGCTTACGCATTGTCTTCTTGGGCTTCTACCCGGCTGTGGTGTACAAGCAGCTCATCATCAACTTCGTCTTGGGGCATTTTAAGGGGTTTTTGGCCTCAATAACAGCACCATATAGGTAAATTGGGGCGTAGATTACGAATCTTTTGTCTATTTGCTTACACATTGTCTTCATGGGCTTCTACCAGGCCATGGTGTACAAGCAGCTCATCATCAACTTCGTCTTGGGGCATTTTAAGGGGTTTTTGGCCTCAATAACAGCACCATATAGGTAAATTGGGGTGTAGATTACGAATCTTTTGTCTATTTGCTTACACATTGTCTTCATGGGCTTCTACCAGGCCATGGTGTACAAGCAGCTCATCATCAACTTCGTCTTGGGGCATTTTAAGGGGTTTTTGGCCTCAATAACAGCACCATATAGGTAAATTGGGGCATAGATTACGAATCTTTTGTCCATTTGCTTATACATTGTCTTCATGGGCTTCTACCAGGCCATGCTGTACAAGCAGCCCATCATCAACTTCATCTTAAAGCATTCTATTGGGCATTAAGCTGTTTTTTGGCCTTTGGCTCTTCAAAGTGGATGAAATTACTGAAATTGTGAATCTCCGCTTTAGTGTTTTTTCTCTCTTAGCTGGTCTCTTTATAATCCTTGCAATCAAGTTAGCTTGGGCATCAAGGTAATGAAATTTATTTGATTCTACTTATCATGAAACTAGCTTGGGCTCTAAGGTGATGAAATTTAATTTGAAACTCTTATCATGAAATTATACTTACAAAATGTTGAACCTCTAAAGAGCTAAGAGAGCCCAGAAAATTTTCACAATTGTAATTATACTATTTTTTGGCAGGTTAAAGTACACATACAGCATGAAAAACTTTAAATAATTCAAACAAATGTTGTTGGTAGCTGGAAAAAACAAAAATCTGCAAAAACTAATACAATTTTTTTTTCAAAATAATAAATTTTCATTGCATCATTTTTTCAATGTTTTTCTCATTTTAATCCAATGTTTAGTTTTTATTTTTATCCCTATTTAAACATTCATCCTAAGGTGGCCAAAATTTTCTGGGCTCTCTTAGCTCTTTAGAGGTTCAACATTTTGTAAGTATAATTTCATGATAAGAGTTTCAAATTAAATTTCATCACCTTAGAGCCCAAGCTAGTTTCATGATAAGTAGAATCAAATAAATTTCATTACCTTGATGCCCAAGCTAACTTGATTGCAAGGATTATAAAGAGACCAGCTAAGAGAGAAAAAACACTGAAGCGGAGATTCACAATTTCAGTAATGTTCTGGGTGTAGATAAAGTATATCTGGCCTGGAACAAACGAAAAACAAATGTTCCTTAAATGTAGCGTCTGTAGTGATAGCAGCTGAATGGCTGCAAATTGCACATAAAACTTCGGTTTTATGATTCACAAGTCTTATTTTTCAGTTCTTAATCTTTGCTTAATATTGAAATCGGTAAAGAAACGACAGACTTACCCTTTTGAGTAACGAAATTTCATGCTTTCAAAGAAGAGCTTGAATACTTGTATGGCTGAAAAAGCACCTGTGTATATTACACACATTTTCTTCTGGCCTCTAACTGAGCAGAGAGCTTTTAAGCTTCCAGTGGAAAAAATTTTGTCAAATTTAGTTGAGTTTTAGCCATGACATTGCATAAAACTTCGGAAAATTGTTTGAAACTTGGGAACTGGGAAGTCCTATGCTTAACACATAAGAAATAGTCGATTCAGGATTGACCCATTTTGAACTAAAACAAATGAAACCAATGTGGCAGTAGGGTGCATTGGACCCTAAAGAAGATATTAAGGCAGTAAAATAGAAATCTGAGACAAAACAATATCTGAAAATTTTGCCAATACTTTTGCAAATATTACATGGAAACATACAAAAATTTTATATAAAAATTCTCAAAAAAACCCAGCGAATTCTCAACGAAATTTGGCAAACTTGTTTTTTCTGAAGCTAAAGCTTGCCGCTTGGATCTTGGCAGGGTAGACCTGGTACCGGATTAGTTGAAACATCACATTTTTGAGTAGAAAATGTTTTTTCCAAAAATCTACTTTTTGCTCCGTAATGGCTTAACTATTAAGTTTAGAACAGAAGACTTGAGTTTTTATATTCACAATTCATATATAACGATTCCAGATCTGTGCTTACTTTTGAAGTTGGTGGAAAAACCACAGTTTCCCGTTTGAGTGTCAAACTTTCATGTATTTCAATATTTCAATTTTTGGTTAACTGAACTGTGAGGGATAGCTTCGCGGTCACCTATTGCGCTTTGCGCCATTATACTTGTTCAAAAGTGGAATCCTACCCAATTGAGCCTATCGAATTCTAACTTTTAACATATTAAACTGCTGTGACTGTTTTAGATACGGAGAACAAATATATCCACCGTTCTTCTTTCATGCCATTCACAAAACAGCCTCAGCAAACACGCGAAAGGTATGCTTATGATATTCGAGTAAATTGTGATACCACATGTTGAATGCCGCCAATTCCTTTAAACAAATAACAAATACCTTAATTGGAAGCTGTGTTTGGATCAAAATTTTGTGCAGCCCAAGATCACATGCTGCAAAGGGTAGGGCACTCGGACAACCGCGGGCTATATGGCATGGGTGTGGAGCAGTCATGTCCAGTTTGCGAAGGGCGGGGGGCGTTAGCGTTTGCGGCCAAAATCGGTTTGAATGAGGGGTCTTGCAAACGCAAACCTGAACTGCCAAACGGGGTCATGTTAGACCATGTTAGGTTCAAACTTGCTCTTTTTTACCTGCGTCTCAGGGGAAGGTGGGGGAGTGTGTGTATAGGCACGTTTTCGCCTCTAATTGGACCTATTTTCAGAGCCATTTTGAAGTTGAATTCTACGAAAAATGTCCCAGTGAGGGCAGTCGTTGCAGTCCAAGTCAGTGCTGAGGCAATCTGCGGCTCCTCTGCGCTCTTCCCAGGCCACTCCTGGCCCTGCTTCTTGCTTTCCGCCACTACCCATGCCTAGGCGGGCACAGAGCAGCTGTGGGATAGCCAGCATCAGCAGCAAGAAGAGCAGGGAGGAGCCTGTTCACCCACACTATTCAATGTCTACATGATCCCTCTCCTCAAACAACTTGAGGCCATCGCCGGCCTAGGCATCTGGGCCTACGCTGACGACGTCCGCCTAGCTGCTCCATGGGCTCAGCTTGCTCCACACTCAGCTTAGCACTCAACATCTTAGATCGATGGGCCCATAACTGGCAGCTGTCCCTTGGGCCCAGTAAATGTTCGCGCTACAGAATAGGCCCCGGGATCTGCCCTGAGTACACCGTCAGCGGATCAACCATCCCACTGGCTCCTCAGGCTGGGGTCAAGGATCTCGGCGTTGTCCAGGGCCATACTCTCGAATACGCCGCCCACCTCACCTATGCATGTACCCGCGCCTCCCACTCCATCCTTCTCATCAAAAAGGCTTTCCACACCTCCTCCCCCTCCCTTCTGACAGCCGCCTACACCACCTATGCTCGCCCGCTTCTCGACTATGCCTCCTCCATTTGGGCCCCCTGCACCTCCTCTGAAATAGCCTGCTTAGAAGCAGTCCAACGCTGCTTTACATGCTATATCTTCAGAAGGTGCCGCATCCCCCTCCCCCGCAATGGCTACCATGCTTGCCTGACCTTCCTGGGCTTGGAGACACTAAGGAGGCGATGCATAATTGCCGACCTCCTTCTAGTTCACAAATGTTTCCGAGTTTGTGCTGCCCTCTCATCCCCCGCAGAGGCGCCGTCGATGTTGCAGCAGTATTCATGGCACGGTCACCCTATTTTCTTTCCCCTCCTAAACTCCTGTCTCTGCGGTTGGCACCACTTTGTCCCCGTCAGCGCAGGCCCTGGGGGCAGGTGCGAGATGTGGCCGGGGTGAGTGAGTGCCTGGTGGGCGGCTATCACTGCCGACGAAGCAAAGGGCTCGCGGAGGGCCTTCCTGACTGCCATCACCACAAAGCTTGATTCCAAACCTGCTGATTCCAATTGATGCGCATTGATCTGCCCACTTCATTCAATTCACGATCAGTGTCACCTTGTCTATGACCTGTTTGTTTCTCATCTGGTACGATGACAAAATAGAAAGAAAGAACCGAGCCAGTCAAGCCAGCAGGTGGTGGACTATGACTCCGATGACTCCTTTGACTGGTCTTCAGGCAGCCTCTTTGACACCACATCTCCTGCTTCATGTTCAGCCAGATGTTGCAGGCTCAAAGCAAGAACCAGGAGAACAAAGAGGAGCTGCTGCCAGTGGAGGAGAGCAAGCAGGAGGAGGAGGATCCTGAGGCTGTGCCTGCAGATGAGGGCAATCATCTCAAGGTCTACGTCTGCCTCGTTCAAGATACCATCCAGACTCCTAGCCATCAAAAGGACGCCAAGAATGACATGTCTAAGGATGCAGTTTGAAGCCAGCTCTTACTCATGCCTAAACGGGGATGGCGTTGTATTTTGCAGATCTGGAACCTGCCCTTCTTCACAAAGTGGGACTTCATAGGCATGATGTGGGGGATCGAGAATCATGGGCAACTCTGCAAGCACATCTGGGCCAAGAACAGGCCCCATGCAACGAATGCCCACCTTCACATCATCAACGTGCACCTTGGCGACATCAATCCTGCCATCAGGTAGGCTCTGGAGGAGGAGAGCAAGAACTTGCAAAGTTTATTCCCTTTTGAACTTTCTTGGTGATTGGACTGAATGGTAAAGGGATCTTTGAAGAGAAGGGCCAGAAGTTCAAGATTGATGGAGGGGAGCTGGACCACCTTGAGGGCAGAATTAGGGCGTCAAGTACTCGCAGAAGCACCCCTGGAAGAGGAAGATTGACTGGGGCCTCTTTGGGCTCACCACAGCCATCCCCCATCTGTCCTACAAGTTCATTGTTCACTACTATTTCCAGTATGATGGGCTGGATTGGATATAAGCAATTTTGCAGATTGTCAACCCATCCTACACCATCCCTGGCCACACCTCCATCATTTGGTGGTCCCAGAAGGCCCTGAAGGCTGTGGAGATGACCAGGAACTTTAAATCTACAAGTGGCGCAGCCAGTGGTCAACCTCCTTCAGCTTCCATCCTTGCTTGCTAGGTTTGATGTCAGAATGTTTGAGGACAAACATGGTCTTCATGGGCATCGCTGCATTGTTCACAAATGGGGTCACTGGGAGGTGGAGATGCAAACATGCGGGATGATCCCTCTGATTGGCTCTGTGACAGCAGAGAGCATCATGTTGATGTTCGTCTGCTTTGTCGTCAAGGAACTCAAACTTCCATCCCACAAAATCGCGTCATATGCAAGGACAATGTGGCAAACATGGCTGTACTTTTCCTAACATCCAACTTAAGATTGGCATTGAGCAAATGGACACTGCAGAAGGCGGTGAGCTGCCAAGCTGGATACACAATCACAAACACTGCGAGGATGTGGCAGTCCCTGTGAAGCTGGATGACAAAGATGCAGCCACACTGGAGGAGGGAGCAACCACTCCGCAGCCCCTTGAGGACAACAAAATCAACACAGGACTGGAAGCCTTTCAGGTAGCCTAAATTGAATGAGAGTGTGAGAGTGGAGTGTTAGTGGAGTTAGTGTGTAGGCGGCGCTGTTGGTGGATGTGGAGTATGTAGAGATGGCTGAGTTGGTGGGTGACAATGTGGTCCACTTGGAGGACACCAACTACAATTACCTCTTCTGTACATGCCATACACTGTAACTCACATTGTATGATGGCCTATGCAACACCCCTGGTATGGAACACCCCAATAGGACAAATGTTCCCACAAAATGAGTCTTGCAGACCTATACAATGCCAGTTGTTTTCGTGTCTCCCCCATTTAATGCACCACATATTTTATTTCTGCACACACACTGGTGATGGTTTCACTAACCCACACATTCACAACCTGACCATTTCCAACATTCTATCTACATACATCTATGTTGGAAATATGGATATGGAATATGGAAACAATATCTGGTACCATCGGCAAGCCAAATGTGAGTCTCTTTTCTCCAAAATTTGCAATTGCCTTGAGTAAAAAGTCAAGGAAATACAATTTCTAGTAGTGCAATCTGCTGCTTGGACAGTTGCATTTTGTTTTTGGCGTGCAGTTCATCTCTTTCCATGTGCGCCCAAAAACAAAATGCAGATGACACAGCATATTGCACTACTAGAAATTGTATTTCTTTAACTTTTTACTCGAGGCAATTGCAAATTTTGGAGAAAAGAGACTCACATTTGGCTTGCCGATGGTACCAGATATTTCTTCCACTTTTAATGTAGTATAAAATGTACAAATATAAATTTGATTTTGTTGGTTTTATATTTAGATAAGATTTTATTAGATCAACAAATAAATAATGAATCAAAAGTAAACTTTTTTTTTTAAAACAATGCACATTTATTGGCAAAATAACTAATTTTTGAGAAATTTTCATTGGCAACACTCAGAGCAATCGATTTTTGGGAGAAAAAAGCCTTACATTTGGCCTGCCGATGATACCATTTTCTCACGTTTAAATACACCAAAATTAAAATGAATGTGTAAGAAGGATTCGAAACAGCCAGTTTCATCCAGCTGATCAATCACTTAGACCAGTACACTACTGGTGCATATAGCTCCTTAGTTTAACTGAAGAGTTATGAATAAACAAATAATGCACAGAGCCCAGGGACCCAGGGAGTGGGGGATGAAATCATGTAAGAAGAGCCAGGTTCCTTAATCCGTAAGGAACACTCTGGCCGTTTCTGAACAAATGTCCACCGGACAAGTTGCCTTCATTATGACCTCATTAAACAAGGGGGGTATATAATAAAAGGAAACATCATAGATTTAAGCAATTAATAATACTGGTAAAATCGTTTAAATATCATAAATTTCCTTCATTTTACCTACATTTAGCCCATTTTCAACAGCCCATATCTCAATTAATCTTACTATTTAGGGAAAACGAATTACCATCCCAGATGCGTCAGAGAAAGCTCTATCCAACAAACATAATAAGGTGGGAAAACGACAAAATAAAATTTTCGCCTTTTTCCAAATGTAGGGGAAAAAAAGAACGCACCTCTGAACCTTGTTAAAAAAATTTTTCTGCTTGATCGTAGAGTGTTGAAAGTTTTTTTGGTAATAGAACCATCTCTGTGCCAGGTTTTGGCGAAAAAACTGCGTCAAAATCTATTAAACTGAGCTAGAACGATGATGTTTTCTGAGGTCACCATTTTCAACTTGTCCCGATGGGTCATTTAACGATTAATGAAGTCTTCTCTCCATGTATTAATAAAACTACTAATGTTTTATTAATACATATCTTTCTCGATGATGAAATGAATACCTACTATCATCTATTGAATAGATGCGGAGGAGAAGAAGAAGAAGAAGGAGAAGGAGTTCGGACAAATGGTTCTGAGTGATTTATTAATGATTGCTGCAACTTTCTGGCGACTTCTCGCGAGTTTTGGTCAATTAGAAGATGCTCTTTCCAATGAAAAAAGAATCAGAGCAAATGGAGCTTCCTGTGAGGAGCAAGAGCCTTATCAAAATTAAGATCTAGCAATAACCCTCACAATGTACACCTGGGTTGAAAAGAGGGGCTGGGCACTGATGGTCGCTACGCTCCCTCGCGCCAGCCCAATATGGAAACATTGCAGCTGCCCACTAGGTAGTCTCCAATGGACGTCTACTCATCGCGGACATCCTTCACCAAAGGTGGAGCAAGATATGCAGGAGGGATGTGGGAAGCTCCTGTTTCCAGTACGGCACTGCTTATTTTTCTGATGAAACCCATGTAGGAGGACACGGAAGGCAAGTGACAGTAATCCCAATCGCTTAAGGAACCAGAGAGATGCGCCCCATCAACAGACTCCCGGGCATTGGGCCACTGCACCAATCAAACCAAAGCAAGAACATGAAAAGCCTGTATGCAGGAGAAGAGAAGCAGCTGAGAACTGGAAAAGATCACAAATGCTGAACGGAAATGGATGCTAAGACAAGCGAGCATTGTGAAACAGAAAACACTGGTGACATTGAATCGGGAGAACGTTGGGGCAGAGGAAAAAGGGAGACGAAACTGGAAGGAAGAGTGTGGAAGGCTGGGATGAGACTGGGAAAGTGGTGTGTAGGGGCAGGCGGAGAGGTGAGAGGCTAGGGGGCTGGTCGCTGTTGAGGCCCTGCCGACTACCAGACTCTCTCCCTCCCCTCCTGAACCTCCCAGCACCCACACTCAGCTAGGTAAGGAAGGCAAAGGAACCAGGGCTTGCGGCAGAGAACTGCAAGGGTTTCCCCAGGCAGTCTCTCCACCAGACACACTTTGGCCAGCCATTGGCCACAGCCTGGGATGGTCCTGGCCTCGCCCTATGGGCTGGAAGCGACTAGGGAGCCACTTTCCAGCGCCAGCGTCTGGCTGCCTGGACCTGCAGTGAGAAGGCAGAGGTTACCGGGCTTGAGCGGGATCAGGGGGTGGAAAAGAAGCAAGTACTCAAACACTGCTCTCTCACTCCCATACCTCCCGCTACTACCCAAGCACCACCATCATCCACTATCATGACCACAGCCATACATCCACTTCCATTCCATTGAAAAAAGATCAGAGGCAACTGGGAACGGAAGGGAAAAAGGGGGTTGAGGGAAAGGAGCATTTCCGGCAATTGCAGCTGCTACCAGCGGTCATGGCAGGCCCGATGGGGCTGGCCCTGGCCGGGCTCCCGGGCATCCACAGTGACTGGCTGCTGCTGCACTGTCTCCCCCCGCTGCGACTCCACCACCAACTCCATGTCAGCCGG
Source organism: Ptycholaimellus sp. GST1_10 (assembly GCA_030248095.1). Lineage (NCBI taxonomy): Eukaryota > Metazoa > Nematoda > Chromadorea > Chromadorida > Chromadoridae > Ptycholaimellus > Ptycholaimellus sp. GST1_10. The sequence goes on along the minus strand of JASANA010001683.1, from coordinate 30,007 downwards.
CTGGACAGGCAGAGCATTTAGCAAGGATGGGAGAGGGAGACCATTCTTGGCTGGGAGAGGATGACAAAGTGTAGGAGGTGGGAGATTGCAGCTGCTGGCCTCCAGAGGCATGAGCTATGTCACGGAGCAACACACACTCTGCCCCTTCTTGTCCACCACCTCACAGAACTGAATCACTCCACCTGGATCTGGGAATTGAGCCACCACTTGCACCAGCTTCCATGACTGTCGAGGAGCGGCCTCTTTGAGGAGGGCAGCCGTGCCCATGGGCAGCAGCTCTGCCCAGCGCCCCTCCTTGCTGCCCAGGGCATTCAGGTGGCGCTGGCGCAAGTACCCAATGTACTCTGCCCTCCACCGGGTGCACACATCCGCCACCACTGCATCCTTCCACGCAAGCCCTGCCCGCAGGCGCTGAGGAGTAAGCTCCTCAGAGGGTTCAACAAAGAGAGGCTGCGCGATGAAAAGGCTGGGGGTGAGAGGCCGAAAGTCTTCCGGATCCTCAGACAGTGCACAGAGAGGGTGAGAGTTGACAGAAGCCTCTATGCAGCACAAGCAGGTTGAGAAGATGTCCTCAGAGAGGATGCAATGCCAGAGGACCGGGTACAGACACTCCTTTGTCATTCCCACCAGACTCTCTGAGCACCCATTCACCCATGGGGCACAAATGGGAGTGAATTTGAATTGGAGGAGATGGGCCCGTGCAAAGGCAGTGATGTTCAGGGCCTCAGCGGAGACGAAGCGCAAGTATGGCACCAGCTTCTTGGCCATGGACTGGAAGGCCATTGCCCTATCTAGCCAAATTGTGGCCAAAAGCGCTCCATTGCATTGCAAGCTGCTTCAGCTGAGTAGTCAGCCAAAACCTCCAGATGCACTGCCTGTATGACAGCACAGCTAATGACCAACACCCAACGCTTCGCCACCCGCCCTCCTGCCCTCACCTGGAATGGGCCTGCCTGATCAATCAGGATGGAGGAGAAAGGCCGTTGAGGATGCTCTAGGCGCTCTGGAGGAAGCTGGCCATGTTGAGGCGGTGGAGGGGGCAGTGCCTTTGATAGGAGGCAAGGCTGACAGAGTTGGACAGCCGCAGCCACTGCCCAAACTCCCCCCGTCACCCAAAAGCGTTTGCAAAAGAGGCCTAGGGTGGCGCTTTTCAAGGCATGAGCATTGGATTTGTGAGTGTGGAGGAGGATGAGTGAAGTGAGGTGATGAGAGCGTGGGAGTAGAACCGGTGGCAATAGCTCCAAATCTGCTCTCCAGAACCTCGATGCCACTCACACTAGGCCATCCCCACTCACCCATGTGCCCACCTGCTGGGCCAACTGTTTCGCATCTTGCCCCTCTTGAGTCCCAGGGCGCTTTGCTTGCTCTTTCACCGAGAGATGGAGGAAAGCCAGGAGGGCAGAGAAGGCTGACTGCTGGACCCCCGCTACTAAAGCCCACAAAGCCTGCACTTTATCCTGGGCCAACACTGGCCCTGCCAGGCAATTGACGCCCCAGAAGCATTTTGCAGCCCTCAAGACTGTGGCTCCAATGCACAGCAGATGAAGCAGAGAGGAGAAGTTGGAACAGCCAAGCAGCTCAGCCAGGCCACTTTCTGGGGGCCCTTCTGGGGCAGGGAGAATGGCCAGAGCTGAAGCAAACTCTCCACCCTCCAGACCTTCCCCAACCCCCTCCCCGCTTACTTCCACCTCCCGCTTGAGAGCCCACTCAGGCTATTCCGACTCTTGTAGACGAAAAAAGGCTGGGCCCTGCCAGAAGAGGGAAGAGGTTTGAAGTTGAGAGAGAGTGTGGGGTTTTGTGGCCCAGTCGGCAGGATTGGACTCTGTGGAGATCCAACGGAAGTCCGTGGTGGCTGTGATGGAGAGGATGGCTGTCAAGCGGCGCGTCTCGTATGCCCGTGGTGCCCTTTCCGCCTTCAGCCAGGCCAAACACACTGCACTGTCCACAAAATGCACTATCCGGTGGAAGCTGAGAGCCCCCAAACAAGCTTTGACCACCCAGGCTGCAGCTCTAGCCCCAAACTCCACCCCCCATAGCTCAGAATGAGGAATGGTGATGATGAGGCCTTTTTTGTTGACGGGAATGAGGCGGGTGTGAGAGAGGATGAGTTGGGAGGAGGGAGTGGGTAGATCAGGCTGGACAGCATAGATAGCATAGCTGTAGGTGACGGCACTGGCATTGGAGGTGATGAAGAGGTCCACCTCCGCCTTTCTGCCCAGAACCCAGTGGCTCACCCGCACACTATGCCCCAGCTCCATCTGACCCCGCAAAGCTTCCCACTCTTCCGCAATCCCCTCAGACACTACTGAATGCCACCCTGAACACTCCTCATGTGCGCGATGCATCAGCAGCCGCCCCGCGAGGGTAAGAGGAACTAGAAGGCCAATGGGGTCGTAGAGACAAGCAACGCCTGAGGCCAACTGGTGGGCTGTGAGAGAAGGACCTTTGAGATCGAAGAGATTGATGGCGGGAAGGCTGAGCTCGTCGGCGGCAAGGTCCCAGACCAGCCCCAGGTTTTTGAAGGCCAGGTTGGACGTGTAGGCCTCTGCTGGAACTACTGGGCGGACTGATGATGAGTTGGACCCAAAGCTATGCAGCTCAAAGTCTGACTGAGCAAACAAGTCCCGCAATCCCTGCGCCAGCCTTGCCCCATCGGACTCCTCATGAAAGCCCATCACCACATTGTCGGCGTAGGTGTGAGCTGGCAGCGAATTCACTTCCCCTGCACTCAACCCCTCCAGAGCCCCCACCCTCACCACCTCCTCACACAGCTTCCAAATGCACACTTGCAGAAGCCATGGGCTAGCTGAGCAGCCCATTATGACCCTAGTGTATTGCCAAATGGAGTAATTGTCCTCATCGAGAGGACAGAAGGAGTCTGTCGGTAGGAGAATGCAAAGGGCCGACTGGTGGTCGGGGTAGACGCGCATGGAGTAGAAGGCTTTGCGCAAATTGGCCACAAGAGCAAAAGGGTGGAGGCGCAGCATGAGCTGCACTTGCGCAAGATCGGTAAGAAGAGAGGGTCTGGGATCAATGAGATCGTTCAGGCAGTGCAATGGGTGTCCACATTTGCTGGAGGCATTGACCACTGGGCGCACTTTGGGCCCAGGGGCTGGGAAATGAGGAAGGTAGTGGAGGAGTTGCCCTGGAGGAGGTAGGCCACAAGCCGGCACAATCACCCCCGCCCCTTTCTGGGCCTCAAACTCCCCATAATACTTTTCCCCGCTGTTCCCCACTCAACCTGGCATCCGTCTTCACAGCCCACTTAAAAGCCTGGAAGAAGTTCGTGGCCAGAGAAGGTGAGCTGTCCTTGAAGGGAAGAGGCCCATGGAAGGCCCCTGCCGAGTCCCTGGAGATGCGGGAGGCAAGCTCGGCCATTCTCACCTCATTGGTGGCCTCCTCTGACCCCACCCCCTTCTGCATGTGGAGATGGTCCTCCAGAGAGACTGGGAAAGAGAAGGCCCCGAAGAGGCAGTGAGAGGATGAGTGGTTGGCCAGCAGCCGATCCGTCACTTTCAACTCCCCGCACTCCAGACTTCCCCACAAAATAGTGCCAAATGCTGAGTGGTAGGCCGATAGTGCCTCCCCCACCAGCTGTGATTTGCACCGCGGCCCCACCACCTTCTCATACACATTGAGACCCAGAATGAGGTCAATGGTCTGGCTGGAGGCCTTTGGAGGAGGAAGGTTGGCAACCCCGTAAGGGGTGATGCTGATGTTGCGGGTGATCTGCTCGGACAGCTGGAAGCCACCCACCACCAGCTCAGGGCACAGGACCGTGGCCTGGTAGGCCTTGATGAGCAAGCAGCCCCCATCCCGTCCCACTAGCTCCACAAACACCGGAGAAGTGCGGATTGTCTGACGCTCATCCGTCCCAGCATAGGCCACCCTGATGCTCTCTGGCGGCAGCAATTTGAGACCCAAAGCCCGCACCAACTCCCCCCAAATCCAGCTGTTAGAAGCCCCCGAATCCAGGAGAGAGAGATTTGAGCGTCTTGCCCTGCCCTGGTTTAGCAGCCCCAGCTGAGAATGTTCCCAAAATGCTGATGAGCTGGCCCTCGATGGGGGAGGCTGAGAGTTGTAGGTTGACTGGGTTGAAAGAGGTATACTGGCAGGCCAATGAAGAGGAAGTGGGCTCCAAAGCCCCTGCACCGCGTTCACTCCCCCCACCACCAGCAGCTGATTCCTCATGAAGGGCTGTGTGATGGCGCTGGCGGCAGCCTTTTGTTCTACAGCCCCCGGCCTTATTTCGACAATTCCTGCCCTTGTCTGGGTGATCGCGAAGGCAGGCAAAACAGAGGCCTCGCTGCTTAGCGTTGGCCCAGCGAGAGGCTGGGGTTTTGAAGGTAGAGCAGACGATGGCATTGTGAGGGCCGCCGCAGAAGAAGCACTCAATGAAGGAGACACCCTTCCTGCCCTTGATGCTCCCCCCGTCTCGCCCAGACCCACTCCCCCCTCCAAACCCTCCCTTCCCAAGATGCCAGCCCTCCTTCCCATTACACCCGCTCTGTTTGAACAAGGTCTGAGAGGATTGAAAGAAAGCTGAAGAGAAAGAGGAGGAGTGTTCAGAGGATGAACAGAGGAGTTTCATCTCCCGCCCCAACACCTCCAGCAATTCTGTCATGCCTGGAACTGGTGAGAGGCCATCTTTGAGACGCTGCTGCTGAATTTTGCAGCCTAGGCATTCGGGAAGTTTGGTGAAAAGGCCAAAGGCATGGGAATCGAGAGCCTCATTGCCCACACCCAGCAAACGCAAGCGGGTGACGGCCCATGATGGCTAATGGTAATTCTACCACACCGGTAATAATTACCGGTTTACTGGTACCGGTTACGATTTTTTTTTTATATGTTAACCGGTGCTTACCGGTGGAGAATTGAAATAACGGTAATAAAAATTACCGGTTCTCATGGTAAAAATTACCGGTTGGCCTTTATTTTTTTACTCATTTTACTAACTAAAACACTATAAAAACAAAAAAAAATTTAAAAAAAAAATTTTTTTTTTTAAATTTTTTTTTTTTAAATTTTTGAAAAATTTTTGAAATTTTTTTTTGAAATTTTGAAATTTTTTTTTGAAATTCTAGTCCAAAAAGTCTCCGGCCTCAAATAACTCAGTAACAAGCACCAAAACACTATACAAACAAAGAAACATAACAAAAATGACGAAAGAAATGAAAAAAACCAATAAAAACCAATATTTGAAAATTTTACAAAATAACTGACAATAACGGTAATGACACAACGGTAATCACAAATGAAAAATTACCGGTTACCGGTGGTTACCGGTGGCGACTCAACCATTACCGTTAGCCATCATGGGTGACGGCGAGGCAGAGGGTGTCCGAGAACTCCTCCAGGCTCTCCAAAGAGCCATCCTCCACCGCCCCTAGCTCTGCTAGCCCCTTGAAGAGAGAGCCTTCAGCAGGTCTGCCCTATTGTAGCATTTGTCCAACACTCGACAAGCGTCCCTGAAGGCTGTTGTGCTAAATTGGCTGATGGGTGAAATTTTGGCCAGTGCCTGCCCATCTAGCTGGTTTTGAAGCCAGCTGAACCAATCAACATCCTTCAAGGCAGTGTTCTCCACAAGGCAAACCCTGATCCAGTCTTTTAGGGCAGGGTAGGCAGCCAGATCTGATCCGTCAAAGATAGGAAAGTTGTGGGTAAGCTTAGGAAGAGCTGTGGGCGTCTTGCCGGGCGCCGGCTGGCCAGCGGCCTGCTGCCCTGGCACCACCAGCAGCCCGCCTCCCCCTCCCAGTCCCCCACCACCACCTCCGCCTCCCCCTCCACCTACTCCAAGGGCCTGTTGATTGTGCAATAGCTGGTCTATCGTGGCCTGCTGCTGCTGCGCCAGCTGCATCTGTTGCTGCACTAGCTGCATAAGCCCCTGAATGTCCACTGGAGGAGGCTGAGGGTTGATGAGAGGGGCGACATTTTGAGGAGGAGCTCCTTGTTGAGGAGGAGGGGCCTGAAGTTCGTCTGCAGGGATGTGGCGATAGACAACCTTGTCTGCCATGGGATCTAGTGGCTCATAGCCCCCCGCCAGCATCTGCTCAATCATACTGCGAGCCAACCCAGCCCCTGCCTCCTGAGCCCCTACATTGCAAGCCGGGCAATTGACTTGAAAATTGGTGGAGCGGTCGCCATTCTCACTCTCACGTGCAAGGACATTCCAAGCTTGAAGAGGAGCAGAACCTGCTGGGGCGAAGGAGCGGTCGAGGCCTTTGAGGCAGAAGTTCTGGCTACAGATTCCGCAGATGATGCGAAGCTTGCCATGGGGTGAGCCGACGTTGCCCGTGCCGATGCACTGGGCCGAGCATTTGGCCCTGGAGGTCGGCTTCAGCACCGGCACCGCCATGGCCACCACCTAGTCGCCCTGGCACAAGCCACAGATGACTAGCTCAGATCCTCACCTGAGTACTAAGGCTCCAATGTTTCCAGTACTGCACTGCTTATTTTTCTGATGAAACCCACGTAGGAGGACATGGAAGGCAAGCGACAGTAATCCCAATCGCTTAAGGAACCAGAAAGACGCGCCCCATCAACAGCTCCTCATCTCCTACAATGTGACTTGCTGGAGTACTACCCATGATTCCTTGACCTGCCTCCATGAATGTTGTATGGCCATCCCTGCCCACCTCACCACCCAGCGCCTGGACTTTTGCAACTGGAACAGCATGGAGAACATCATCCGCACCCTCTCAGTCTTCCGCACCCACAACAAATTGCATGAGTGCCCCACAAAGCCCACCCTGGCCCTTATCACCCACCCTCCACCCATCCTTCCTTCATGTCTTCAAGACAACATCTGTTGCAGTGCTCCTCCCGATGTACAAGCACATCCACAAAAAGCTCCTTGCCATTGTTGAGTCCAAGCCCATGGGCAAATCCAATCCAATCTCGGCAGAGCTCCTCATCCTCCTCGCGAAGCATGCGGAGAAGGTTTGTCCATGACTTTGAGGCACTCTTGTGCCATGGACCGCTCCACCTCGAGGGCCTCCACGATGAGCTTGCCTTGGATATTCTGAACTCTGAGACGCATCTCCATCATTCATCCTGCAGGCATTGGCATCCTGGCTCTCCTTAGTGCTTGGCTGGGGTGGGAGTAGGCCAGGGGCGAGGGCTTCTCTGAGGGTGGAGGGTGGATCACAAATGAATTCTCAGCCTCACCTTCACTCCTCCAGGGCCCAGGGCATTGCCTCATATACTGTACTGCATGCCCCACAATGCACCTGTTCAAAATACGACACTTTCAGACGTTTTTTGGTCAAAAATGAGCATAATTGAGGCATGTTTGCAAAAATAACCCCATTTGACCATGTTAGGTTCGAACGTGGCCCCATTTGGGAAATTTCAGGTTTGCGTTTGCAAATGGGCTTTGTGAATGGGGGTATGTTTGCGTTTGCAGGGTCTACCCATGTTTGGCATGACTGGTGTGGGGCCCCGGAGCATAGCCATGCTAGGTTCTACGACAGTTTGCACCCGCGACAGTTTGCACCCAACAGTTTGCACCCGATTGTTTGCACCCGCGCTACTTTGCACCCCGACAGTTTGCACCCGCGACAGTTTGCACCCAACAGTTTGCACCCGATAGTTTGCACCCGACAGTTTGCACCCAACAATTTTTCGGTAAGACTAATGATACTCGTGTAGTCTACCGATTTGAGTGTCAAAATAATCATGAAATCAATGACTTATCAAATATTTGGCAATGATTTTAAAAGCACACATTCAGTTAGGGGCTTCCAGACATTCAGCTTTTTTGAAGCTTTTTCAGAGTAATTTACAGAGCAACCCACCCAAGCTCAAAGAGGCTAGAAAGCACAAAGCGGAAGAATCTAAAGCTGCTCTGGAGAAATGAGCACAAAGAATTAAGAGTCATTTTACATAAGGCTTCGGATAAACTGGCCAGAGGGCTGGAAAAGTAAAATTTTAGATTTCTAGTTTTTTGTCTGGTATTCATTAAGAAGGTTTTGATGATCTCTATGCCGTTGGCCATTTTCAAATTGGTTCCCCAGAACCAGAGAAATTATCAAATTAAAATTATTATCATGACTCAAATTTTTTGGGCTCATTTAATAATTGAGAGCCAAATTTGGTCGAGATTAGAGGTTGAGATTTTGGTTGAGATTACTTTAGAAATCTAAAATTTGACTCCCCAAGAACACGATTAATAGCATCTGAATATGGACAAGTGAAAATTCTGATATTTTTGATTTTTGACAAGTCGGGTGCAAACTGTCGGGTGCAAAAAAACCTGGGTGCAAACTGTCGGGGTGCAAACTATCGGGTGCAAACTGTCGGGTGCAAACTGTCGTGACACCCCTAGCATGGGAAGCATGCTAGGCAAAGCCCAGGGCTCGTGGCACCTGTGCCTGGAGACCAAGGACCTCTGGCACCTTGCCTGACCTCTGGCACCACCAGCCAAGGCAGTCATCCTATTTTTCGTCTGTCTGTTCTGCCTGCGTATATATGTCTGCAAGCAGAATAATGATACGCCTACGCCCTAGCCGCCCTCCAGGGAGGGTGACGCTGGTTAATGGCTCAGATAGATCGGATCTTGAAAATATGTATGTATATGTAATTCCAGAGTTTTTCAACAGCGTTAGCTTAAATTTTGCGTAAAGGCAAGTCTGGGTGGGTGATGACTAGGCGGTTTTTTTTCTGTACATGAGGAAATTTTAGTTTTTTAAGATTTATGAACAAATAATTTGGTTAAAAATAATAACAACTTATTTCTCCTCGACTTTTCGTCTGAATTGGCTTAAATTTTGGAAGAAGGTTCAACTTGGTAACAGCTAAGGATTTCAAATTGATTGGAATATTTAAATTGATGTTCAGGTTCAGGTGAACATTTTAGCTTCTAGGCCCTTTCTTAATTGGTGTTTAGTTAATGCTTTAAAACGCCTTATTACTTTCGAAATTAATGCCCATTCCTTTAGCCCAAGGGCTTAAGGCCTTTTTCATGCTCAAGAGCCATTTTGGGGAAACTAGGGTGCGGACATACAGCCCAGTAATACCAGACATGATAAGTTTGAGCCAAGATATGGCACCAGCTCAATCGTTTGAGGCCATGAGAGCAGAGCATAAGCATGATAAGTTTGAGCCAAGATATGGCACCAGCTCAAAATTTGGGGCCATGAGAGCAGAGCATAAGCACGGTCCCCTCTTAGCCAAGCAAAACCATAAAATGCAGTGGCGGATATAGGGGGGGAAGGAATACCAAAACCCTATATCAGCCAATGGTCGATGGATCGTGATATTATGACAGGTTGCCATAAATTTTGTGTAGATGCTACTGAGCTGCGAATAAGCTCAAAATAGTAAAAAGGGGGGTCCAAACATTTATTTCCGGCCCGCCTTATAGTGTTCGCCTACGCCTACCAAAAATCAAGCCTAATGCCCAAGCTTTTTAAGTGAAACCATTAAGAAAATGACTAATAAAACTAAGAAAAAACACTGAAGATTCACAATTTCACTAATTTGAATAAGTTCAAAATTGATATCGCTAATTTTAAAAAAGAAATAGCATCAACAAGATAGGAATCAACTTTTTTCACTTATGCCCGTTCGTTCAAATCTGCTCTTTAAGTGATTGGTTTTTACTTGTTTGTTCATTTTCAACTAGTTTTAGGTTCTTGAGGCTCATTGTGATGAGCATAACCTTCGCTGCCTGACATTTCAATTCTGCAATGCAACGTTTCAAGAATGGCTGGCCTGCGTAAGGTCAACGGCTGAGAAATATAATTTTGATGTATTTCTGGGACTTGGCACATTCACAGCATTTAGGTCTTTTCCTTTTAATAAGAACAAATTGCTAGCTTGCAACTTATTGAATAAGGTAATGTTGGCTACCAACAATAACAATGAGGCCAGTTTTAAAATTTAATTCATGCTAGCAAAACAAGCACAAGCCAGACAAACAAGGTCTTCTCGGCTGTTGCCAAGATGCGCGGCATCTGTTCCAAGCAATATTGTCAAATTTAATGAGCAAATTTTACGAATTGCATCTTTATTTAGGCCGATTTTGCCTAAAAACCAGCGAGTAATGATTTTTTCATTTTTAAACATCAAAATTCTAAGTTTTGGTGAAAAACCCAAAAAATTCGCAAAACCCCTAAGCCAAGCCACCCTCAGGCGGACCTTCATGCAAAATTTCAGCCAATTTTGTTGAAAAACCAGGGAGTTATGGTTTTCCGATTTTTAAACATCAAAATTCTAAGTTTTGAGGAAAAACCCATAAATATTGCAAAGCCCCAATAAATGTCTCAAGCCAAAACCAAGGCGGGCCTTCATGCAAAATTTCAGCTAATTTCATTGAAAAACCAGAGAATTATGATTTTTTGCATTTTGAAACATTAAAAACTTAGGTTCTGGCAAAAAACGCAAAATTACGCGAAGCAGCCTAAATGCCCTGGAGCCACCATCCAGGCGGACCTTCTTGCAAAAAATCAGTCAATTTGGTTGAAAAACCGCGGAGGCCGGGCCCCGGAAGCACACACATATATATATATGCGGAATGACGGACGCAAAAATGGGGTAACTGCTTAAGCTGGCCTTGGCCGCCCGCCGCTTCGGGCAGGGCGCCAGAGCTCCTCCGGCCTATGGAGCTCTGACTGCCATGCCTTCCGTGGCAGGCGGCCTTCGGCCGCGCAAAAACTATTATGGATTCAAATTATGCCTGAATGCCATAAATACTGTCCACATTAAGACCATTTTTAAGTTGACTCAATTATAGGTTAGACAACTGCTGTAAAACACTGCACAACTTGACTTCCAGTGATACCTACAGCCTTGATGGAATTGTTGACCATTTCGCACTGAATACTCCGGTTAGCTGTTCATAAAACTAAAGCTCTGTTATGAGACAAGCTATCTTTTCAGTGAAGCTGAATTAGTAACAAATTTGTGACCGCAAATTGGGCCTGAAGGGTCTATACATGTGACGAACATTTTGTCTGGTCTCTCTTTAATGCTTCCGCTTAATAAAACTTTGGCATCAAGATGATCAAATTTGATTTGAAAAATATTATCATGCAATGATCATTTAAAATATCTGGTACCATCGGCAAGCCTAAATTGAATCGCTTTTCTTCCTATAATTTCATTGCCCCGAGTTCAAAGTCAAAGAAATTCACAAACTACTAGTGGAATCTGCTTCAAATACAATTGCATTATGTTTCAGCGCGCAATTCAGTCGCTCCTTCCAATGCGCGCTTAAACAAAATGCAGGTGGCTCAGCAGATACAAATAGTATTAGGTGAATTTCTTTAACTGTGAACTCGGGGCGATCGAATTTTAGGAGGAAAAGAGATTCAGTTGACATTTAATGTAGGTGCACGCGGTGACTTATAACGCCATATGCTTGTCCATTTAAAAGTTATGACCCGATTTTGCATTTTTCTACCCATTTTTTTTCTAATGAGGAAAATTTGCAAACACAAAATTTAATCAATTTAATCAAAATTACACATTTGTTATGCATATTTTCACAAGACTAAAATGCTACAGCATGAGTCGCTTATGAATTGTCAATCATCAGAAAGAACTAGACAAGGTGTAACAAAATCGAGATAAATTTTGATTTAAATTACAAACTATTTTGAGCAAAAATTTTAACAGGTTCTTCTACAAAATCCACTGATCATTCATAAGCAGGCGGCAGTTTATGGCAGGAACCATGTCACCTGGATTATTGTAGTTTTTGTTGTATTTAATTTTTGTTTAAATGAAGTTATTTGTGAACTTTACTAAATCATTTTTTAGCCTCTTACAGAAAAAACATGTCAAAGTTAAAGCATGATTCAGATTAAAATAAAAAATTGATCATATTGCAAATGCCAGCAACGTTTAACTTTACTTTAGCTAATTTCAATTTAATTTCAATTTTGTTTGTTTTATTTTGTTATGCCTCATTTAGTAAACCTATAATTTCATCATGAGCATTTAATTACATTTTAACTTATTTTTATTTCACTAGTTATATTTTCTATTTTATCTTTCACTAATTTGATGTCCTCTTTGTGCCAAAATTGCCGCCTGCTTATGAATGATCAGTGGATTTTGTAGAAGAACCTGTTAAAATTCTTGCTCAAAATAGTTTGTAATTTAAATCAAAATTTATCTCGATTTTGTTACACCTTGTCTAGTTCTTTCTGATGATTGACAATTCATAAGCGACTCATGCTGTAGCATTTTAGTCTTGTCTAGATCTTGGCCATGTGGAAGACATATTTACTTGCCGCATGAACAAGGCTTCAAACAGTAATTGGGAAAAAAGCCATTGCTTGGTGTTTTCCCTGATCCATGAAGCTTAAACCTATTGCATGCGAGCTAACCTTACCATCAGTTTATAAAAAACTGCACAGTTTCATTAAAATGAAACATTAAGTTTTTTCTAGGTTTTTGCAGCAAAAGAAGTTTTATGAATTTTCAATCATCAAAAAGATATTGTCGCATCCTACAGATCGTCATTGGCCATTTCTCTAGATTCCATAAGCTTAAAAACCTATTGCATGCTAGCTAACCTGACCATCAGTTTAGAAAAATCTGCGCAGTTTTACTAAAATGAAACATTCGCATAATGGGTAGAGCACAAAATCGAACAAAATCGCACTCAAAAACGTGAATTGATTAAGAAATTTCGGACTATGCTAGCTCCCCCCCCCCCTTAAACATTCCCCCCCCCCCACTTATACATTCCCCCCCCCCCACTTTAAACAATCCCCCCCACTTAAAAATTGAAATTTTTTTATTGCTTTAAAATACATATCTGTGAATATCTCGAAGTTTAAACTCAAGGAATTTGTTTCTGAAGAACTGTATACCTACTTTTTTACTGTGTCAAAACCGAGTTAGTCTATACCGGATGGCGGGCGCATGCCTACCAGGAGTAGGGGCTTGTCCCCTACAAGGAGTACCTTTCAAGATTCCAACTGAAGGGCTTAGACGCATGCTCGTCCTCGACGAGGTCATGACTGTGGCAGTACCTAATATACTATGATCAATTAGTAGGTACTGCCACAGTCATGACCTCGTCGAGGACGAGCATGCGTCTAAGCCCTTCAGTTGGAATCTTGAAAGATACTCCTGGTAGGGGACAAGCCCCTACTCCTGGTAGGCATGCGCCCACCATCCGGTATAGACCAACTATGTTTCTAAAAAAAGTAGGTAATTAATCAACTGCATGAAAATTCCTTGAGTTTAAAGTTCGTAATATGCACTGATATGTATTTTAAAGTAATAAAAAAAATTTCAATTTTTAAGTGGGGGGGGGATTGTTTAAGTGGGGGGGGGGATTATTTAAGTGGGGGGGAATGTATAAGTGGGGGGGGGTAGCTAGCAAAGTCCGAAATTTCTCCATGTAACCTGTAACGCAAATAACACCACTAGAAAGCTGAAACAATTTGCTAAAACACGTAATTCTTCGATTTGTGAATTTTGCTTTTGTTCAAAAATGAGAACACTTCAAATTTGGAGATATCCAGTTTTTTCCCATTTTTTGTTGGTTTTTGAAATATTTCTAAAATGTAAAGCCCTAAATCAAAATTTCACGATTTTCGCCCTCGAGATCTCTTTTCAAGCTTTCGATTGATGTATATATGTCCATAGTTTTAACCAATATCCAAGGCGCTGAACCTCGTCACACGATACCAGCCAAAAACTCGATCACCCATTCATAACTAGGGCAAGATTCATCCCTTCTCTTTATCCCATCCATCCCATTCATTTCATCCCCTTCTCCACCGAGCCTCTTTAAGTGCAAACATTAAAAATACAAATACCAAGTTAAGAGAAAACTGAATACAAAATTCATAATTTGAATGATTGTAACCGGTTTAAGGGTTCATTCGAATTGGCAGCTTCTCTGTTGCCAGGAAATAGCCTGCGATTGACAATGATTCGAAATCCAATGACCCATTTCTATTCCTGGGTTGAATACAATTCACCGGAATCTTTTCTGGCGCGGAAGGGTTTGCTGGTGGCGGCAGCGCCGGAAGAGCTTGTCAAGTTATTGCTCTCATTCGATCCCTAACGAGACTGAGAGCTACTTTTTTGTCAGCATTTTTTATGATCACTACCTCACCGGCAGCGGTAATGAAAGCGTGGAGCAGAGCTTCCAGTACTACATTAACGATCAAGCCAAGGAACTGGGCTGGAGTGGACAGCCAATGGGAATGAGTCGCGGTTGATGCTTTTTCGTGCAGACAAAACCACCGCCTTAGATTCAAGGCATAGATTTGAAGGCTTTGCGACCTAGCCCAGCATTCAAAGTGAAAGGGGCATAACCCATTTCTAGAGGCCATTGGGTTTGTGCAATCAAATCTGAAGCAAAAAACCCTCTTGGCCAAAGCAGGACAAAATTGTGCGCATTGAGCACAGTTGAGATTACTGAAATGGTGGATCTCCAATTCATTGTTATTGGGCTGGCGCGAGGGAGCGTAGCGAATGTCAGCGCCCAGCCCCTCTTTTTGACTCAGGTATGTTTTGAGGGTTATTGCCAAATCTTATAATTGATAATGACTGTCGCAGAGGCTTTCGAAGTCTTTACCTAGTATGTCATCTAGTTAGATTCAGACTTTCCGCCAAAAAATGCGCAGTATGATGTTGTGCATGGCTCTTTGGAAAGTCGATGTGGCTGTTGCTTACGCTATTGGCATAGATTTGTAGAGGTAAAAACTTAAATGGGCGCAAAATGCGGCAAATTTTCGGTCTTCTTTACAGTTTTATAACTGGTACGAAATTAATGCTCTTTTCTCCTATTTAAATTAATTATCCCGAGTAAAAAGACAAAGAAATATTGCAAATACAAGTGAACAGTTGGCACTTCTTTGACAGTTGCATTTTGTGTTGGAACATTGTATGGTCTCTTTTCTGGGCGCCAAAACAAAGTTTAAATATTGAAGCAGAACTCACTAGTATTTGCAATATTTATTGGTCTTTTTACTCGGGATAATTGATTTAAATAACAGAAATGAGCATTAATTTTGCTTTAATGATGGTACCAGTTATAATAGTATATCGACCCTGGAGGGTTACATTCTGCTCCAGAATTTTGATTTTCGGCCTCCATTATGCCGAAATTGAGGTTTTAAAATCGATTATACAATAGAGGGGACCCTTAAAAACAAAATAGAAAATCATAAATAAATTTTGCTAGGATGCATGTAGGCCTAAAACAAAGACAGATTCAGAATCCTCATTAAACAAAACACCAAAATAAGCTGAAAATGTAACAAATTTTGAAAAAAAGTTTTGCACTGCTGGCCGCCCCACCCTCCGCCAACCAATGCGAAAAATAAGAACAATTGGACGTTTCTGTAAAGTACAGAAGCCTTATCAATTTTATGATCTAGCAATAACCTTGAAAAACATACACCTGGGCTGAAAAGAGGGGCTGGGGGTTGACACTCCGATAAAGCTCCATTCGCGCCAGCCCATATTTCATTGAAATGATGTATTTGATTGGCGTCATTGAGCACAGGTTTTCAGAAACAGCAGAAGCTACGCTACGTGTGCACATCAGTCAACTCAAGCGGAACTTAGATTTCGTAGGACTGTACGAGGACCTGGAAGACACTTGGTCAATGATGGCAAGTTTATTAAACATCAAACAAGAACGCTTTCAATATTACCTTTCTCGCAATAATAAAGTGAAGGAGAGAAGCTTTGCCAATTCTGCTCAGGTTTTTGGCACTTTGCATACATTAAGCATACCCTTGGCGTTTTGTGCATTGTTCGTAGTAATTGCAGGAGAAGCTGAAGGAATTACAATGGGCAGACATTATGCTATACGCTGAACTGAGTACAATTTATTACGAGGTGTGCCTATTCTTTTTGCTCTATAAAATTGGGCTGGCGTGAGGGAGCATAGCGACCGTCAGCGCCCAGCCCATCTTTTCGACCCAGGTGTACGTTTTGAGGGTTATTGCTAGATCTTAATTTTGGTAAGGCTGCTGCTCGTCACAGAAAGCTCCAATCGTTTAAATTCTTTTTTCATTTGAAAGAGCAACATCGATTTGACTATAGTTTATTGACTTTTACAAAAAACGATTTATTTTAGCATGAACAAGTATATGGCGCACAGCGCAATAAGTGACCGCGGAGCGTATTCCCCCTTCCACATTCACCTGTAGCAGATGCCAAAAATTAAGGAATGTTTTCATTACAAGGGTGAACATTTTCTCTCAAAAGGGTAAGTCTGTGGTTTCTCAACCATTTTCAAAAGTAAGCACAGAATTAGAATCGGTATATATGACTTGTGAATCAAAAAACCAAAGTCTTCTGTTCAATTCTCAGCCGTTCAGCTGCTACTGGTTATAGATGCTATTGACATGCGTGAAAGTTTGTCACTCAAGATGGAAAGTCTGTGGTTTCTCAACCATTTTCAAAAGTAAGCACAGATTTAGAATCGTTATATATGACTTGTGAACAAAAAAACTCATGTCTTCTGTGCAATTATCAAGCTGACAGGTGCTACGGTCCAAAAATCGATATGGCAAATTTTCAGCCTTTCTACCCAAAAAAGTTATGTTTCAAGTGCTCAAAATCCGGTTCCCCTTTGCCGGATCTTCCTAAAATATTATTACCTTTCAGGAAAAAAAAAGTTTGTCCAAATCCGTTGGGAATTCGCCCGTTCCCAGCATTTCCAGATATATATATATATACATATACGTATCAGGACAAAAGTTCAGTAACCTCTATAGACCGCGGAGCGGCCCTTCGGGCCGCTCCGCGGTCAAAAATTAAAAAAAACCATTTGTCGATCAATGGACCATAATTTTAATAACAACCCAATAAATTTACATGTAGTTTTCATTTTCGAAACTTTTCTTTGCGTTATATTTAAAAAAAAGTTTATTTTATCTTTTTCAGAACATATCTTATTATTATCTTATAAAATATATAATATTTATATATAATAAAATCTTAACTAAATATACAACAAACAATATTAAATTTGTATTTGTACATTTTATACTATATTAAAAGTAGAAGAAATATCTGGTACCATCGGCAGGCCAAATGTGGGTCTCTTTTCTCCAAAATTTGCAATTGCCTCGAGTAAAAAGTCAAGGAAATACAATTTCTACTAGTGGAATCTGCTGCGTCATCTGCATTTTGTTTTTGGGCCCGCGTGGAAAAAGACACTGAACTGCGCGCCAAAAACAAAATGCAACTGTCCAAGCAGAAGATTCCACAAGTATAAATTGTATTTCCTTGACTTTTTACTGGAAGCAATTGCAAATTTTAGAGAAAAGAGACCCACATTTGGCCTGCCGATGGTACCAGATATATAATGTTGTGGATTATTATTACCCTAAAAGTATATCTTTTTTAATCTGCTATTGAAGTGGGGGGAATTTTTATTCACATTCAATTGACTAGTACATTTACTAAAGTGGATGAAATAATTTCTTAGCACAAAAAAGTTGTTTGTCCTTGAATTGTGAATTTTATGCACAGTAAAAATGTGGGTCTGTCCAAAGCAAAAAATTGGATTATGCAATGGCAAGGTTAAAATACTACAGCATTAAAAATTTAAGAATTGTCAAGCATGTAAGTAGTGACTATTTCTAAACTTTTAATATGTCCATTTCTGTGGTATTTGACAATATAAAAACTCCACTGCTCATTCATAAGCCGGCGGCAATTTATAGAAGATGTTTGGTTTTGGGAAAATTGAAAAAAAAGTACCTTAATGTGGCCAGAGTCTTAACCAGCATCAAAAGGTACCTGCTAAGAAGTTTCCAAGCAAAACCACTAAAATTCAATTTCACCAACTGTTTAAAAGTTTTAAAATTGTGTGTGTAGTGTTCAGTGTTTAGTATTCACAAATTAAAATGTGGGATTGGCCTTTATCACTCAACTAAAGCTCCACTAACGCCAGCCCAATGTATGCGGAAAATAATTGATTAAGTTGTAACATTTCAGAATTTCAGATTCGTTGCTTTAGGCCACTCTCGATGAAAGTTGCAGATGAAAGAATCCTGGGATGGTGGCATACCGAAGTGGCCAAAACCAACGGATTGAGAACTGGTATAACGTCACAATATAATCGATAAATGTGCTCACGTTTTTTTGTTTCATTTTGGACATATCAAGCAAAACGATTTACAATTCATTCCATTCACAAGTGGAGTAGCGCGTACCATTTCCTGACAAACGTTTGCCCACATAATGGAAACCAAAGCAGTTATCTGACGAGCAAAATCATCTCTACCTGGCTCAGTTTGCGAGCAGGCAAAACGATGGATAAGCGCTTCAATCGAGCTGAGCTGACGCCTCAAAAGTTGCTTCTCCTTTATTTCCTATCACCTCTTCCTCATCTCATCACCTCCTCAAATAACCTCCTGCTGAAGCAGATGAAGGCCAATAATCGCAACTACACTATTCTGGAAGAGCTCTACGAACACATCAATAAATCTCTGCTACGGCCTGCTTCTGCTCCTGCACGGGAGGAAGGAGGGAAGGGACGAGAAGAGGGCTGGGCTTTGACGTGGAGGATGCGTGGCTGAATGCATGGCATGAGCCTCGGCGCTCGGCAAGATGCCATCTCGGCCGTTAATAACAACTCGTCTGTGATAATCTCGTCTACGATAATAACGCCATAAACTTACTATAACTGGTACCATCGGCAAGCCGAAAGTAAGGCTCTTTTCTCCCTAAAATCGACTGCCTCGAGTGTAAAGCCAAAGAAATTGCCATACTACTAAAGGAATCTGCTTGTGGGGCATTTGCATTTTGTTTTCGCGCGCAGTTCCTAGGCTCTTTTCATGCGCGCTCAAACAAAATGCAGGTGACACAGCAGATTCCATTAGTAGTATGGCAATTTCTTTGGCTTTACACTCGAGGCAGTCGATTTTAGGGAGAAAAGAGCCTTACTTTTGGCTTGCCGATGGTACCAGTTATTTCCTCAACTTTTAACATACAATAATAAACAAATTCATTTGGTAGGATTTAAACCAATGCCAATAACCAACAAATTATGTATTTAGTTAAAATTTTATTAGATCAATAAATATATACGTAAAAAGTAATTAATTAATAAAGGAATTAATTTAAAAAGTTATGATAAATGATAAATGCTATGCAAAATTATTGGCAAACAAAAAATAGTTGGGGAATTCCCTTGTTTTTGCTTTCTCTTTGGCCTACCGATGGTACCAGTAATTTCCTCCATCTTACAAGTACAAAATTAAAAATGAACGCATAAGAAGGAATCGAACTTTTAACTGTCCAATCGCTTACACCACTTCACCACTGGTGCATATGACTCTGCGTAGTTCAACTAAAGTATTATCATCAAGTAAAGGGTTGGAGGGGGGTGGGGGCGAATGAATCAAATGAATACCTACTCTCGTTCATTAGCAGATGCGAAGCAGCAGCAGCAGCAGCAGCAGGGCAGCAGCAGCAGGGAAGGAGTTCGGACGGCACTTTGTTTTGCATTTTTCTATACCAAATTGTAAACTTTTTGGCAGTTTCTCGCGAGTGTTCACTAATTCAAGGATGCTCTTTCCAATGCAAAAAGAATCAGAGCGATTGGATTCTTTTGTGAGGAGCAGGAACCTTATCAATTTCAAGATCTAGCATTAACCCTCATAACATACACTTGGGTCGAAAAGAGGGCCTGGGCGCTGACGGTCGCTGCGCTCCCTCGCGCCAGGCCAATCAAGCGACGATCTGGACTGGATCAAAAATTATTGAACCAAATAATAAGCTGGTAGGCTTGGAAAAGGCTCCTCCTTTTAGCAAAGCAAAAATCTGATACGCAAAAATATTGAAGTAAATAATAGGGATGGCTGGATCAATTCTGTGGCTTCTCCTTCCGCTTCTCCTTCTTCCGCTTGTACTTCTCGTCTGACTTTAGGCGCGATGCCCTTTTTCTTTGCTCCAAATCTTCCTTGACCTTCTTGCCCCACGCCCTCCTCCAGCCGCCCTCCTCAACTGCTCGCATCTTCCGATCGCCCTCAACTCTCCCCCCCTTCCTGCCCTCCCTGCCCCCAGGCATGCCCAGGGCCGATTCGAATAGATGAGCTGGCAGTCTACAAAGCCTGCTGCAGCATGCAGCCTAAGCGATCAGTAGGCGCAGACGGCCTCACTCCCGCCCTTGTCCATAATTGCGCCTCTAGTCTGCATAAACCTATTAGCATGCTGCTCGAAATCTGCCTGGCCACAAGGGACTTCCCTGCTCAATGGAAAGAGAGTGTGACAGTGCCTATTTACAAAAAGAAAGGCCTCGCATGCTCTGTTTCCTCCTACCGCCCCATCTCCCTACTTCCAGCCCTTTGCAAGATTTTTGACAGGCTGCTTTCACACCACCTGCGAAGACAGCTGGAGGACATCTGGCGGCTGTTCCCTGCAAACATGCATGGGTTCAGACCATCCCGTTCCACAACCTCCAATCTCCTTGCTCTCCAAACCTATCTGCATGAAACGTGCAGCTCAGCCGCATTTGTGGACATTATCTTCATTGATTTCAGCAAGGCATTTGACAGGGTTGGGCATGCTAAGCTCCTTCACATCTGCTCAACGCTTGGCTTCGACGAGGAGCTAGTCTTCTGGCTGCAGAGCTACTTGCAGGGGCGCAGCTGCAGGGTCAGAGTCGGCGACTCACTCTCTGACAGTTACCAGGTGTCCTCTTCAATTGTGCAAGGTGGATCAGCTAGCCCAACGCTTTTCAATGTCTTCATGCTCCCTTTAGCATGGCGCCTAAATCAGGTCCCCAATCTGAGCACCTACTTCTACGCGGATGACATCCGCCTTGCCTCTGCCTCGCCTGCTGCACTAAGAGTGGGACTGGCGGTGCTGGGAGAGTGGGCAGGGCAATGGCAGCTACCGGTGGCAGCAGAGAAGTGCTCTGTCATGCGCTGCGGACAAGGCCAGCCTCCTCCCTACTCCCTCTCTGGCTCAACTATTCCAGTCTCTTCTGCGCCTACACGTGACCTTGGCATCATCTTCTGTCCATCGCTTTCACACTCACCACAAATCATTTCAGCCATAGCTAATGCCAACCATGCATCATTCCTGGTTCGTAAAGCCTTCAATTCACCCTCCTTCTCCACTTTAAAACGTGCTTACATCACATATATACGGCCACACTTAGAGTATGCCTCACAAGTCTGGTCCCCCTGTCAAAAAACAGAAATAAAACTGCTTGAAAAAGTTCAAAAGCGTTTTGCTCTTTATATTTTCAGGAAAACTAACACTAAAAAACCAGGTGGCAGCTACAGAGGACGCTATGCAGTACTCGGCTGGGAAAGCCTGGAGGAGCGGCGGTGTGTGGCAGATCTCAGCCTTATCCGCAGGTGTTACCTGTCTCTCAAACGCGCCATTGCCCGCTGTGTTCTCTGCGCAACCCCTGACAGTTCTGCAACTGCTACCTGCGCTTGCCCTTGCCCTGGCCACTCGCAAGCCTGCCCTCATGCCTCAGCCCCACCCTCCAGCACAGCCCCATTCTCCTTTCCCTCCCCTGCACCTCCACCCTCCTTGGCCTCACCTCCAGCACAGGCTCAATTAGGATTTCATGGCTGTCCAATTTTCTTCCCACGCCTTTTCTCCAATCTCAGGGGCCGCCATCACCTGGAGCCCCCTTCTCCGGGGATCGGGGGCCTGGACCGCCTCTGGCCCCACCGGGTGAGAGGGCTCTGGAATCGGATTTCAGAGGAGGAAGCTGGGGGCGGGCGGGTGCGGTTCCTAGCGGCGGTCCGGCACCTTCTGGCAGGCGACATGGCCCAGTGAAAGCCACCTCTGCCATTCCATTCGCAAATGCCGTGATTGAACTCCCTTCGTTTGGCTTGAACTGATAAGTTCTTCCTTTCTCCTCAGATAAACTCTGAGTCCCCGAAAAAAAAAAGTCGTTGTTTACCTTCCCATCCTTCAAATAAACGAAAATAATTTAACCCGCATCAACTACGCAAGGAACATTCTGATAAGGTGCAGAGAGCTAGAGAGCTTCAATTTTTCCCTTCATCAATCCTAGTGCCATTCTCATGTTTTGGTGCCATTTATGCAATTTCTGCAATTCTTTATGCAAAAACCGGAAATACTCATTTTGTCAAAAGAAACGACAAAAATATTAGATAATTTTAGTTTCACTCAAAAAAACAAAACTAATTAA
The DNA here is from genome assembly GCA_030248095.1 of Ptycholaimellus sp. GST1_10. NCBI lineage: Eukaryota > Metazoa > Nematoda > Chromadorea > Chromadorida > Chromadoridae > Ptycholaimellus > Ptycholaimellus sp. GST1_10. Next base: position 7,890 of record JASANA010001683.1, on the reverse strand, counting down.
AAACTAACATGGTGTAGACTGATCAACTCACATTGATAAAGGGACCAAATCTATCCAGCCCACGAAACATCAGCCACCCGGATACATGATCCCAGTCCAGCCAACTAAAGACCCTGTGTATTTGTAGCGCCTTCATGTGCACAAAGGATGCCCTCGCAGTTGGCATTGGCGGCCGGCGGAGGCTTGAGGTAAATTCAGAGACCGCTTGCACCGAGGAGAGTTGAGCGAAATGAAAGGCCTACTTGATACTCCTGGTAGGGGACAAACAAGCCCCTTCTCCTGGTTGGCATGTGCCCGACTAACTAGCTTATGGACTTACTAGATCTCTGTTAAATATTCAGGGTAATGCCACCACGGAGCTGGATATTTAACTCCGTGATGCCACAGTAGCTTGAAGCTGAGACATTGGAAACTTGCACCTATTTGATACTCCTGGTAGAAGACCTACTCCTTCTGCTTGGCATGCGCCCGACTAACTAGGATTGTGCTAACTGTTGATGTCCTACCTGTCGTTGGAAGTCCGCCATGTCCTACTTGTTTGCTAGCCCGCAGAGTCCTACTTGTGAGATAGCCCGCAGTGCCCTATCCACTGCCAAATTTAAGTTGGACTTTTAGGGATGGAGAATATCTCCCAAAAAGTACGCCTTAAATGTTTTCATAAATTTTTAAAATGAAAGTCCCTAAAAGTCTTGATCCCGAGGTGGGTTAGAAGCGAGTTCTGAGTCGTCCGGAGGGGACTCTATGCCTTTGACACACCCTTCCGGCGCCATACTCATCAGCCTTGGCGGTCGCGATGGTCAGGAGCCGGAGACTACGAATTTTTTTTTTTTTTTTTTTTTTTTTTTTTAAAGGTAATTTCGATACGAAGAAACTGGTTTTCTTTCTTGTGTTGCAATTTAAATAATAAAATTTTTTTAATTTAAAAAAGGAAATTGATTCGCTTCTCACTCCCCTCCTTTTCAATAGCAGGGGACGGGAGTGGATTTGCAGAGGAAGGGAACCCAGTGCGTAAATAGAGCAATTTTCAAACCACAGCCAATATTAATAGGCAATTGAAACATGCGAGTGCTGAGTAGAGCTAGAAGCCCATGTTGTGTGCAGGTTCCGTTGGATGCGGCTCGATCTATGAGTGGACATGGTTCAGTCTGCTTCTTGGTTCTACAGCTGAGGCTTAGACAGGGGCAAAGGCTCAAGCTCAGATGCCACAATTTGCCGTGAGCCTTCTCAACGGTGAATAAATTTCAGGGGTGTTCAGCATTCCAACAAAGCTTATCAGGCCTTTTGAGAGATGGCAGAAATGGTGTGGAATTATTCAGTTCTTTCCTGTTCTTTCAGCTGCTGCCAAAATCTTTTTATAAACCAAGCAAGCTGTCGAGTCAGTAGGGTTTCGAAAGTTTTTAAGCTAAATGTACAAAGAACGTTAATCCTGTTTCTGTCAATCGAAGCTTCACTGGGAAAACGCAGATAACAATTTACCATTTTGGCTATTAATTTTGCCCAGCCAACCATCATATGTATCTTTCAATTTTGTTACTAGTTGAAGCACACGCTTTTTTATTTTTATGACCATTTATGACCACTGAAACAACTATCCTTGCCCAAATAACAGAAAGTCCAGCCCAGAACAACAGTCAGTTTAAAATTAGGAGTCCATTGCGTATCTATCGAGACCAGTTTCTTGGCGGCTTAAAAATTGCTTGGGAAGCTAGAGGACCAAGAATTTAGATCAATATCCACTGATAAACCTAGCAGTTACAATTTGATACCTTGCCAGTTAAAATTACGACCAGGAAAACAAATGTGGAGCGCTGATTTTATGGCTGCTTCGTTCACTTCCTTATCGAAAACAATGGCGCAAGCAGATTGGCAGGAAGAATTGGTAGTTGTAGAAGAGTGCCTCTTCACTTCCTGCTTCCTCGAAAAGCTCTTCTTGCGCACGGAGCATGCGTAAGGCTTGATTTGGCAGCAGCTAACAGCATAATCAACAGCTTTGACGAGTAGGGCAATGTTGGATTTGGCAACATAGTCACATCTTGAACAGCTCATTGGCTCTTCAACTAACTGGATTGCTTACAAGGAACCTATGGCAGGGTCCGTTCTCCTCTTAGCTTCTGGAGATGAAAGGCCGCTCGAACCTAAAGCAGTAGTAGTAGTCTTCTTCGACTTGACATTTAAAAGGCGTCTGTTGTTTTGCTGCCAGGCATTTTCTGCTCTGCTGAGGAGATGACCCAGCAGTAGCGAGTGAGTAATCAGATGAGCGAAAGAAGAAGTTTCAAATGGACAGCTTTGGCAAGCCCAACAGGGGTCATAAAGTCCAGCGTGATGTTGTAGGCTGTGTTCGATTATTTTAGACAGAGCTGATGAAGATGAACATTCTAAGCAGTTCATTGTTGCAATGCTCAATGAATAGTATAATTGAACACACTTGACGTTAAGATTGTGTGCGCTCTGATAATTCATACTTTTCTTGGATTCTTTTTAAAAGTTGAAAAAAATTGCCAATTGTAAAATGACGAAAATAAAATGTCCCAACTGCCTCATTTACGTAGACATGTCTTTTCTGCCCATTCACATCAGCCGATTTCATCTTGGCCGCTCTCCAAGCCAGCCTCAATGGAAGTGCAAAGACTGTCATTTCGCTACCGACATCTCTTCTGAGGCTGCTCTTCATCCTTTCCTCTTTCAACACAGACCTACCATGCTACACCTTCCCTACCAAATCTTGTCGCAGCAACTGGCAGATCTGCAGCATTCATATGCCAAACCAGACCCGGATTCCAACAGCGCCTCTCCAAAAGCTACTGCAACGATTTTGAAGAGCCCAAATTCTGAATTGGCCATTCAGAATGAAGAAAATTCGAAGAAGGCCATTAGAATGCAGCCAAGCCCATGTGGAATAGCTGATGAGCCAATCTGTCATCGGTGCTCGAAGCAGCTGCACTTAGCCACTAGAAATCAGTTATTCTCGATAATTTTTGAATACTTTCATTCAGCCTTAGTGTTCAGCAGGTCACAACGGATGGAACAGCTGCGCAATCACATCTTAGCCTGTTTCCATGTCCAGCCTTTCCAGTGTGGAGCTTGCAGGCTGCGATCAACACAAAGAGGCAAAATTCAACAGCACCAGAAGAAGACACCTGAGTGCCGGTTGCTTCTTTTCCTATTTTAAATCTTGAATTTTTTCAACACATTTTTAGCGAAGCTGGCATTTGCATCGTGAGGCAGGCTGAAACAGAAGAGATTGTTCGCAATGGATTCACAGAGTGCTTCAACTTGCCTGAATATACTTGGAATGGCTTTTGAAGGCCCGGCACCTTCTGGAGAGCGATCAAGGCATCATTTTCTGACCACATTTCACTGCTGTGATGTCACTGGCTGTGATTTAGCTATTTGCCCGTTTGGAGTCAGCCGATAGGCTGCTCCTTTGCTCCTCAGCATAAAACTGAGTTCCCCGAAAAAAAATTCATCCGAATTTATGAGAAATGAGTTTTCGCCGATTTGTGTTCAGGTTAAACTGCGAATGGAGTTGTCCTATTGAATTGAAGCTAATGAGTCGTTGCACCAGTCGATATGCGATCTATGAGCAAAGGGGAAGAGTCCCCTCTAATTGCCTCATGGCAACAATTTGACTCAAACGACGAAAGTTTTCGAATGGCTTCTATGGCTGCAACACCATTTTTCGCTGCAACAATAGCCTCAATATCGATCAAGGGTGCATCATGAAAGTTTGGGCTGCTTTCGCACCAGCTTTGGCTTGAGATTTAAATCAGAAACATGTAGACAATCGAGTAGAGATCTAATCGAGTATATATGTTTCTCATCAGGGACATATCGCTTTGGAAAGGAACTTTAGATGACTTAGAAATATGCTTTAAACATCATATTGCTTTTGTCGTCTCTGTCGAAAATGGCAGAATTAGCAAAAGCCTCCCTTGGTCAGCACCTTCCACGCTTTGCAAGCCTAGAAAGATGTACAGATGATTTCTAGATTGCAACAATGACGTACTAGGAAACAAGATTAGTTCGCTCTCTTCGCACAATGACACAAGCATTGACCAAAACATCAGCAGGAGGAGTAAGAGTAAGAGGAGCCCCGACAACGAGTAAGAGCCTTTGTGTAGGAGGAGCGTCTGCAAACCCTGGAGCGGGTGGTGTTGCTCATGGGCGATGCAAGCTCTCATCTGCTGCTGAGCGGCCCGAGCCTGCCAGGGGACGGAAGCCTGGCCTTCTGTTTCCGAGCGGATCAAAGCCGACCAAAGCTCCCGCGTCACCACCTACCAGAAGTAGGCCACAGATCATCAGTTAAGGGTTAAGGCTATCTTCTGCCAACCTAGACCAGATTTGCTATCCGTTTTGTCCGCAGCAGTTTGAGGACTGCGGAAATTAGAAGCTGTCTTCTAGTGATTTAAGAAACTGCGAAATGAATAAAATTAAAGAGGTATTGAATAGATTGTACTATGGGATTGAAAAATTGAAGAGTATATGGTGACGCATATAACGGTGTAACATTACTGCTCCCAGCTGACCCAGTAATCTAGTTGTTGTGTCAGCAGCAATCAAATAATAATACGTTCAATAACAGGACTTCATCCATACTGTAGTGCAACGACTAAGTCCATGGCATCCAAAACCTTTTCTTCCCGACCCTACTTCATGTCCTCCCACGCTAGCATTCCATTCCTTCCCTTCACGCCGCCCCTCGCTCCCCATCACTGCAACCTCCCTCCCTCCGACGCCGCCATCTTGTCTCACTCCTGTGTGCACACCGCCTTCTCCTACTTAAACCTCCCATTTCACCACCATGCCATCAGTCTGCAGTCTTGCTTCAACTTCACGTTCCGTATAAACTCCAACGTCTCCTTCCTCTCCCACACCCACATCGCTGCCCAAAGGGTACTCCAGGACGGTGTGGCACCCGAGAGGGTGGCCATACTACGTGGTTGCAGAGTCGTGGTTGTTTGGTCCCCTAACTAATCAACCTCATCATTTAGTCCCAATCCCATAACCCTCCCTAACTCCCGCCTTCGGGCACCCGGACTTGCTCAATACCATTCTCTGCCTTGCTTTGCTTTGGTGATTGAGCTGTGTCCCGGTGCAGTGGTGAAGGGAATAGGAAAGACAAGAAAGAGTGGAAGGGATCGTTGAAGTGGAGTGAGAATCGCATTCGCATCCAACCAAAGCACTTTGTCTGAGTTGTAAATCAGTACCAGAGTATATCTTCTCCCTATTTGGCTGGACCGGATAGGACCTCGGGGGGAAAGGTAGTGTCTTCCTAAATTGCCAGCGCGGGGGTGGGAACGGCCTCCTGAAACAAAACGTCGAGGGGTGTGAGCGGCCCAGGGTGATCACGAATTAGCGCCGGAGGTGGGAGCGGCCTCAGTACAGAAAACGCCGGGAGTGCGAGCGGCTCCAGGGCGCCCTAAAACGCCGGGGGTGTGAACGGCCCTAGTACAAAAGCGTCGGGACGCAGGAAGGAAGACAGCAACACATTTCATAACCACATTTATCCACATTCATAATCACCCATAGCCAGGTGCAGATAGGAGCATATATCTTTGTTGGAACCTCCTATCTTGGTCAGGTAAACAGTACTAACTGCACCGTTAGTCTGTCACTGACTTCGGTCACCCGGACTTGCTTACTAGACTTCCGCCGGCGGCGAATCTGAGCCGCCACATCCATCTCCCACCAGAAGTCGCTGCCCAGCAGCGGCGAGACAGAGCAGAAAGAGCAGAGAGAGGGAGACTCGCAGCAGCAAACGACAGAAGCCGCAGTCCCAGCCCAGACGCACGCAGAGAGCAGCCAGACAGACTCAGGACTCCTCAGCAGCCAGCGAGAGGTGCAGCAGAGCTCCCAGGTTTGCCCCATTCTCCTCAATCGCAAGCCAGCGATGGCACATTAGGAGGAAACTTAGAAGAGACTCTCTTTGAAGACGCTCCAGAGGAAAATCTGGCGCACGTAGACGAGCTCATAGCAGAGAGAGTAGAAGGCCTAGAAGCTAGGCTGCAGGAGAGAGAGAACAAGCTAGCGGAAGTCGAAGCAGAGCGACAGCGCCTGGCCCAAGCGCACGCCCAGTTGGAGCAGCAGCTGGCAGACGTCCCAGACCCGGCAGTCCACCTTCAGGTGCAGGGACTGGACGCCCGCCTGGCCGACTTGCAGCGAGTCCTCGACGCTCACGGGGACCACGCCCAGGCCCGCCAGCAGGACCTTGTAAACGAGGTTCGCCTCCTTCATCCGGCAGCGCAGCCTCCCCTTCCACCCACTCAACCACCCCCAGCCCCTCCTAACCTTCCTCAGAATCCTGTAGAGATGGCCGTGGACCACGCAGACGATGAAGTGGAGCAGGCGCTGGAGGGTGGAGGCAGTGGAGGAGGAGGAGTGGGTGGAGTGAATGGTGGACACCAACGACCAGCCCACGTCCACTATCGCGTCAATCTTTGCCCCCCGCAGTGCAAGGTGTACACAAACCCAGGCCAAGATGGCGAGTTTAGCGACTGGTTTGAGCGCTTCTCAAGGGCCTATCAAGGGATGGCTAGGGCAGGAGAAGATATCCTCATCCAACTCTTGCAGCATCTAGAAGGAGATGCCTTGCAAATGGCCAATTATCTCCTTGAGAGCCATGAAGCGCTACATGCAGCCGATCCGCAAACACCAGTGCACACATGGCAAACGATGGGAGAAGAATTGAAGGGGATGTTGGACAGCGCGAAGACGGTGAGGACGTGGAAGCGGGATTTGGCCGCGAGGAGGCAGGCGGCCTCCAAACCATGCGGGGCCTATGCCGCCGCCATCATATCCCTCACCAAGAAGGCTTTTCCTCTGGCTACCCCACTAGAGCATGAAGTGGAGCAACTGGAGCGATTCCTGGAAGGCCTCCAGCCAATCTACAAACGGCAGCTGGTACTCAGAGAGTACCAGACTCTGCAGGACGCCCTAAGAGCAGTCAGGAAGATTGAGGACGCCTCAGGGGGCCGCAGGGCGTGCTCAGCGCTGAAGCGGGAGCCCTACGAAGAGCTGGAGGAGGAGCCGTGGGTGGAGCCTGCCTATCCACAGGCCTCCGCCAGACGCAGAAGCCGGAGCCCCTCCCCGCATCCCCGCAAGGAGCTGGACCAGGTGAAACAGACCATGTTAGCCATTCAGAGGCAACTGTCCAAGCTCCAAGTGAATGCTATGCAACCTAACATCCCATCTCCAGAAGCAGTGAAGTTGCAGCTATCGCAGGCGAATCCGGTCTTGCCTCTGGACCAGCCCGCAGACCCGCGCTGCCGCACCTGCTACTCCGTGGACCACAAGATGGAGCAGTGCTCTGCCGATATCCGCAGGAAAGCCAACATGCCCAATCCCCTCCTTCGACCTTGCTTCTATTGCGGCAGTTACAACCACTTTGTGCATGAGTGCCGAGAGAAGATAGAAGATGAAAGGCGGGAAAGAGAGCGGCTGATGCAGATTCACCGCGGAAATTACGATGCAAGGCCCTTCACCCGTCGCGATGGGAGCTGGGAAGAGCAAGGCATGGGACGAAGGAGCGGGGAAAGGAGAGATGATTGCAGGGAGTACGGGCGTGAAGGATGCAGCGATGAACGGCGAGGCGGCTCGCGAGAAGGCCGCGGAGACCGGAGAGACGAGCATAGAGGAGGGCGCAATGAACGCCGCTCCTCCAGCCGCCCCAGGGACTCCGAAGGCCAGCGCAGCCCCCGCTATTCTCGTGATTCCTCCCCTGCTCCCAGAAGAGATAGGCAAGACAGAGGTGAGCAGAGCGAAAGAGAGGAGAGGAAGGCTGGAGGAGAAAGGGACAAGGGGAAGGGAGTAACTTGGGGTGTCCCAGCAGTGGCAGCAATGACGTGGGGCGTGCCCAATGATTTCCGCCCTTACCTGTTCCCCGCCTGCCCT